>BGPR01005609.1:46176-91289 GCA_013235015.1 Araneus ventricosus | reverse complement strand
GGATATGTTGTAAGTTCGGTGAAAATATCGACCGAGTTTGTAGATGGGCTATCCAGCTAAAAGGGGGTGGAAATGGTGGGGGACTGAAAATTTCATTTTCCCATAATTCCTTTACGATTGAAGATAGAAAGAAAACTCAAAATAGGCGAATTATTGCCTCTTTATAATAAACAACTTTTGTATGAAACTTTTTTGATAGCTACAATTTTTTAGAAGTTATGAGCTAAAATGCCACTTTCAATCCCCTCCCCCATTTTAACATTTCCCCATAACTCTGTTACGACTAAAGATAGGAAAAAAATTCAATTAGGCGAATTATCACCTTATAAGACCGAAGAACTTTTATATTAAAAGTTTTTGTCATCTAAAATTGCTTAGAAGTTATGAGCTGAAAAGCGATATTCAATTCCCCAGCCCCCTCAATTTATCATTTTCCCATTACTCTGTTACGATTGAAGATAGAAAGAAACTTTCAATTAGGGGAATTATCACATAATCATAACGAACAACTTTTATATTAAGTTTTTTGACAGCTACAATTGCTTAGAAGTTATGATCTGAAGAGCGATGTTCAATTCCCTCCAATTTATCTTCTTCCCATAGCTCCGTTACGATTGAAGATAGAAAGAAAATTTCAATTAGGGGAATTATCACCTTATCATAACAAACTACTTTTATATTGAAAGTTTTTTGACAGCAAGAATTACTTAGAAGTCATGTGCTCCCATCAGCCGCATTCACTTTTACTTTTTGTACGGTAAACAAGCTGATATACTTAGCTTTGATCCGGATTAAAATGCTTTCATGTCTAATATTTTTAATGTAAAAACTACTATTGTATAAAAATTATAATACACAAATTCCTTTTCTGATCTGAAACGTTTTTAATTAAAATGAGAATATCAATTGAAACAAACGATTTTTAAAAACATTTGTTTTCTCTATAAATTATTATTTGTAATATAGGCACTTCAAATTTCGTTAACAATTACTAAAGTAAAAAAAGAAAGGTTTCAATATGAATATTTTATTATATTAATCATTAATTTAAAGAATGAAAATAAATCAATCATTATTAGGTCAAGATATAAATGGCTAATAGTCTACTTATAAAATTTTCTTTTAGCATTAGTCCAGAATTCTGTGAATGTATTCTGGCAACTATATATATTCGTATTATTCTTGTTCTTCAACAATAAAGAATATTGTTACGAATTCAATATAAAATTAATTTTGAAAAAATATAAAAATGAGAGAAACAAAGTGTATGGAAATGAAATTTTTGTCACTGAAATGCAAATTTTATTTAAAATAAAATAAGGTGTAAAAATAGTTTCGTGAGATAATGATTTCCAAAGATATAGTGGAAAAAAGCCTTGTTTAATTTTTAATTAACAGAAATTGTAAGGAACTTTTGGGCTTTGAAAAGTTAAGGTGAACTTTATCTTGTCTTAAATAAAAAGTGTGCAAAGTTTGGTTGAAATCAGTCCAGTGGTTTAGGAGATGTGGAGAATACATACAAACACAATAACTTTTATTTAAATTAAGATAATTATTAGATCATTACAAGATTAAGATTCCTGGCATATACTATGAGCCATAAAAAAAGGTTTTAGTGAAGATATCGTCACAATTAACTAAATATTTAATTTTATTTAAGTAAATAGTCAATTTAATTTTAATTAATCAAACAGTTAATTTTAATAGTTAATTTGATAATTAGTTAATTTGACAGATTAATTTAATTTCATATTTAACTAAACTTGGCTGCACCAAGATTTGTTTAATAAATTTAATATACAATAGCCAAAGAAGATAGATATATAAGAGTTCCCTTTATCCTTTTTTATATTGAAAAATATCTCATTAACTTTAAAATTGTGTTGGGGTTTTCTGCCTGAGTATTTGCTTTTAACCGTCGATGGAGATTTAAATTTCCTGTTCAAAATGGCTGCATTGATATCCTATGCTTTAAACACACGTGTTAAATTTGGAACTCACAATGTTTAATAATTTTTATTCTCTTATGTGTTACGAATTTAATGACTATTATCTCTGTAACCAGGGAGTTCTGTAAATGAGCCCATTCTAGTAATGTTTAAGTGTTTCATGTCATGTGATTTTACCATATGACAAAGTAATGTCGCACAATTATATGGTAACCTAGATTAAATAATCTAGAGTCATTCTTCATTCGGGTCGAGTGTCAGTTTCTTTCTACTGTTTTAGATAGGCTGGTTTAATGTTATCTAGGGGAAATTTGAGCTGCTGGGATATTTATTTCTTTATGATTCCTATGTGTTGAATGATAATGTGTTGGGATATAAAAAAATGGCCAATTTACTGACCAATAAATCTAGCATAACCTTTTGGAATGAAAAATGGAATGATAAAAACCTTGATATAGTAAAACATTAAATGTCATGAAAACAGAATCACAGCGTAAATATTGCAATGTGTAGAAACAATGAAGTCATTGGCTATGTCTGTATTGATCAATATGTAATATTTCATTACTTCTGTAACATTAGCGTAAAGGAATCTACCTTTGCCTTCAAGCTTGCCGAAAAGGGATTTTTTTTTTTATCAGAGTGAAATAAACCATTACCTAACCACTTTTTCATGTTTTATTTATTTAGCACTTAAACGTCCCATATCAGTGCTTGGCTATAGCAACACTATTTATCGGTAGCTCAGTAAATTATTTACTAGCTATAAATAACACGTAGAATAATTAGAAAGATGCGAGGCTAATCCTTTTTGCCCCAGTTATATTTTAAAGTTGACTTTACTTTCTAAATTATATCATTTTATTCTTCCGCATAAATATAAAACTGGTCGCAAGTCGTTTTAAAATTATTATGACACAGAGATTAGGGAGGAAATGGGACAAAAATGGGACGAATAGAAATACGGGACTTAGCAGTGAAATACGGCGACAGTCCCGTATACACGGGACGTACGGCAACCCTAGCTATAATGCACAAAACAAAAATATAACATGATCCTGGCAAGAAAAAAAAACATAAGAAAGGCGCAGTTGGCGTCCGCGCAGTAGATTTTTCGTGAAAACGTCGGGATAAAATCATAAAACAAGTGTTTCGTATTAGTATGTAATTTAAATATCAATCTCTTTAATACAATATTTACACAGTGTAGTATATTGGTTACAGAATAGATGAATCACAAGTTTATCGCATGTAGCAAGGGTCTGTGGTAGCTTGTGACTGATCTATTCTGTAACCATTATACTACACTGTGTAAATATTGTATTAAAGAGATTGATATTTAAATTACATACTAATACGAAACACTTGTTTTATGATTTTATCCCGACGTTTTCTCGAAAAATCTACGGCGCGGACCGGAACTGCGCCTTTCTTATGTTTCATTTAGTGTAGCTTTTGATGGCGCCATCTGTTGACAGTATATAGAACTACATTTCGCGTATGCGCAGTAAAACATTATTCCCCATAAATGCTCATATTTCACGTAATATTCAGATTTTTGAATTCAAATCTTAATACAATGTTTCTTTTACGTATTGACAATTATTTTGTAAGTTTCGTACCATTCGAAAGAAAACTCTGCATGTTATAATCAAAAAACATGCAGAGTTTGAAATTTTCAATTTAATACCGATTTTTACTTATATTCCGATAAATATTTTTATTGTCTCACTTTGGGTCCTTGTAATACTCCTCAAGCTCTTTAAAATGACACCAGAATCAACCTCCTAGCGCGTTTCCACGCCACACTTATTTATAACCTTACATAAAGCTAATTCATAACAATCACGCGCATGCGCCTACACTGGTTCGATGACGTCACAGACAAAACAAATACTATGCGACGAACTCTTACAGATATGATCTATCCGTTGTGGGGTCAACCATTCTTTTCGCATCATTAGTCTCGTAGTTATCAGCGATTCAAATCTGACGGTATTTTGACACACAAGAAAGTTCGACCGACTATCACTGTAACGAGCGGAAAGACGTTTCCCCGTCAAAATTTTATGCACAACCCTCGGCTTACCGGAAATACTTCTTCGGCTGTTGATAAACCTGGCGTCTTCTTAACAATGTCGGCGAAAATTACTTTCGCCTTTTCACACATAATGTTCTCGTTAAAATTGTCGCCTCGCAATTGCTTTTCGTGCATCCATATGGAGAAGTGACCTTTCAACATCGTCAAGGAGTCGCGTAGATATTCTTGTCACTCCCTTTGAGGCACTTCTGTTTAATAATGTCCTTGTTCTGGAGGAGAGTGCAAATCGTTGATGCGGACCGATTACATGTGCTTGCTGTGTCAGCCACGCTCACGCCTCGATTTCGCTTTTCAATGATTTTACGTTTCATTTGCACGGTTATTATTATTTTTACTTTCTCGTATACGAAGTATACAAAGAGAAAGTATTGTATTCGTCAAAAAATTCGGACCCGAGATTTTGACGAATCTCCACGTTTTAGACCTCCCTGGCTCCGAAAAACACAATTTTGGAATTATGTCTGTCTGTCTGTGAACACGGTAACTCGAAAACTATGAGAGCTACGGGGTTGAAATTTGGTATGTGGTCTTTAAACATAATTTGTAGGTTTTTATCAAATTTTGGACAAAATCCGTCAAAGGAAGTCTGTCTGTCTGTACGTTCGAGGTCATGCGAACGCTATAACTCAAAAACTTGAATAGCTAGATGAATAAAATTTGGTACACAGTTTTATCGTCATGAACGTACGTCCGTATCAAATTTTGGGCCAAATCCGTCAAAGGGTCGACTGTCTGTCGGTCTGTATAATCGCATACTTGTTAAGCCATCGTTTCAAAACCATCTCCATGCGCATGCGTCCTTAGCAATCTCTGGTACCAAGCGGGAGGATTACGTCACTTTGTCCTTGAGACGGAGTTTGTGATAGATATCTTTTATCTCCCGTTTTGTTTTCGCTCGCTCGTATAATAGCGGATCTTGCTGGAGTGTGATGGAAAATAAATATTGCTAAGTTTTAATACATAGGCATCTCTTTTAATATGATTCTTCACTTACATATTTTACAATCACTATAATCTGCAATGAAAAACTTTCTGATATTTTGCGGCATTCTGGATTACAGTAGGTTCGATTTTTTTTTTTTTTATCCACGCAAGGGGAGGGGAAATGACAAATTTTTGAGCAGTATACGAGAAAGTTTAGGGAAGGCCACTCCCACTGGTTTCTATTATGGATGTCTTCTTGCGGCTTTTTCTTCGAAGACATTTTAGCAAGGGTTATTAAACTTTGGGTTAAAAAAAAAATCACAAATAATATATATATGTTTGTAAAAATGTGTGATTACAAGCGACTCTAAGATATTAGCGGAACGAGTACTAAAGACGGACTCATGTAGCAGGTGCACAGTTCGGGACTTTCCCTCTCCTCGTCAAGCGAAACGTTGCTCGTTAAACGAGTCATATTTGACCAATTTATTTTGCTCGTTATGCGAGGTGCTATTTAAGCGAGGTTCCACTGTATTTTTAATATTTTCATAGATATTACAAAAATAATATCTACATAATTTTTACAGATAATTTTAATTAATAATTCCTTATTTACCTATAACTAGCGATTGTTTAGCTAATTATCATAGCACACAAGTTAGAATGCAAGTGTGTCGGTTGAAGTACAGTAGAATTCGTCAAAATCTCGAGTTCAAATTTTTTGACGATTGCAATACTTTCTCTTTGTATACTTCGTATATGAGAAAGTAAAAACACATTGAAATAACTGGGCTGACCTGATCGGTTTCCGGGGAATTCGGATTATCCAGGAAATTCGGTAAAATACTCTTGATATACCAAATGCAGTAGAACATTGACTCGGGGTGCTCAGTGAAAGCGTACGGAAAGAGTACACGGCGATTCGTACGGTACAGTGGCAAACAAGGTGAGGTTAAAAAGAAGATATCTGTATTTGTTTCTACTCATTAAGGCGCTGTATTCATTCTTAAAGAACATTTCAAATACTTTTTTTAAGTTAAGAATGAACATTATTAGCTTTATTCGTAATTGTTATTTTTCCTTCATTTTTACTTTCTCGTATACGAAGAGAAAGTATTGTAATCGTCAAAAAATTCGAACTCGAGATGTTGACGAATCTCCACGTTTTAGACCTCCCTGAGTCCGAAAAACACAATTTGGAAATTATGTCTGTCTGTGAACATGGTAACTCGAAAACTATTAGAGCTACGGGGGATGAAATTTGGTATGTGGTCTTTACTCATAATTTGTTGGTTTCTATCAAATTTTGGACAAAATCCCTCTACGGGAAGTCTGTCTGTCCACTTTCATGTGAACACTATAACTCAAAAACTCATGCAGTTGGTCGCAAGTCGAGGAGAAGGTGTATTTTCTACTTTTTAGTCTATAAATTATAATTCACTATTAGAAATATTACGGAATTTTGAAATTGATTTTTTGTGGTCGTAAATGTAGTTGGTCGCAAGTCGAGGAGAAGGTGTATTTTCTACTTTTTAGTCTATAAATTATAATTCACTATTAGAAATATTACGGAATTTTGAAATTTATTTTTTCTCAATCTCGCTACCAGGTGGCGCAACGGGTACGGAATCAAAATGTGATTAAATCGATAGATTAAATGAGGCTATTGAGAGGGATGATTTCCAGAAGGAAATATTGGACCCACTACAAATTAGTTATAAAAAAATACAATTCATTGATAGAAAATGCCCTTCAGATTCATTTTGAGTAGTAAAAAGATAATTGTCGTAGAAAAAATTTGATTCAATTGTCTCCCATTTCCAAATAAAGCTCACGATCGGAATAATACTTTTTAAACGCAACCACTTCGAATGCTTTAAAATCACCTTAATATCAACCTTGTCAACAGTTCAAAAACATTACTCTTTAATTTATTTAATCACCATAAAACATATTTCCATTCACAAACGCTAATTGAAGATTAAAGGAGGTAAAGTGAAAAAAAATTCAAACGACGTTTTTCGTGTTAAATCGTCAAATGAGCAATGCGGTAAAGGTGAAAAATGCTTGCCAGTCCTCTCAGTAAAAATCGAGAGCTGGCGGTGAAGCCGACTCTCATACATAGTCCTCAATTCGAGAATTACTTCTCAAATTTTTTATCCTCAATTCGAGACAAGGCGGCTTTATAGCAAGCATACGTCTCAACCATACCTTTCTAATAAACCTCAGTACAGTAGAAGCTCGATTATCCGAGCTGATGGGTACCGCAATCACCTCGGACAATCGAAAACTCGGTTAATAGAAACTAAATCTTAAACCGTGATTTCTCTTCTTTCGACAAGAATTTCCAAAGTTGTTTACTTGAAATTACGAAAATAAGTCTGCAAGTATTACCATTTTAATAAAATCTTTTTTTGGTTACAAAACTTCACGGGCATTTTTTTGAAACAATTTTGATAAGAGTATTCGAGAATGTTACTGATTTTCGCTGCTTCCATTGCGATTTCCCACTGATTTTTTAAAAATGTTCTCTAAGGAATATTTTCCTCCGCTTAACAATGCGAAATTTTCCGACATATTAATAATGCCTTTTTTTCATGAAAATGCACGGAATTTGCTCGCATTACTACTGAAGTGCTTATGAATGGATACTTTTCTCTAAATATCTTTAATAACAACATAAAAACCTTATATTTTATATACATATTTTATTGATTTAATTAATTTTTTTAGCGATCGCCTCCCGAAGACGACCTCTTGCATGCGATAACTGGAGTAATTTCGATTTGATTTTAACCGACGTGAGATATGCTATAAAAGATAGTGAAAATGTCAGACTCTTGCATGCCTTCGCTTCGCGAAAATCGGTTCCAATGCGAATTTTGACACCCTTTTCTGGAAACTTCCATTAAATTTATTAAAAAATGAAAATAGTTCGCTTTTTTGGCGCCAGCTCGGATTACCGAGGTTCTTCAACTGTAGATCAAAAGCGCGCGTAAAAGTGGTCGCCAGTGTGATGTATGTCCCTGCTAGACGATTGAATAGTTTTTTAGATAGATTCCTCATAGGAAGGCTACCTATTGTAATGATTCTTATGACACGACTTTCGGAAAATTTGGGCAGAGCTTCACCGATCGTGAACCCAAAACCACCCTTCGTTCAAAAGTTTATAGATATATATATATAACCTTTGCCCATGTTATCTTGTGAACAGGATAACTGGAGTAATTTTTATTCGATTTTAACCGTCGTGGGATATGTTGTAAGAACAGTGAAAATATTCCCCGAGTTTGCAGATTCAGCTCAAAGGGGGTGGAAATTAGGGATTGGAATTTTCATTTTTCATAATTGCTTTACAATTGAAAATGGAAAGAAAATTCTAATGAGGCGAATTATCGCCTTATCATAACGAACTAACTGCATGGCCCGGCATTGCACGGGCAATCTTGAATAATGGGATATTCCCGGGCGGAGAGAAGTGAGATCACGTGAGGCCTTGGGATCCATATTTTTTCATATGCCCGGCTCCGTTTTTTCTTTTTTTTTTTTTTTCAACAAATATTGTCACTTACTTTCCCCAACAAATGTAAATATTCTTTCAAATCTAGTCTTTTTATTACTAATTTTCATATGCACGCCTCCGGTTTATTTTTTTTTTACACATATTGTCGCTAACATAAACATTACGTTCCTCCCAAAACGTAAAAAATCCTTTGAATCCTATATTGTTTAATTAAAATTTTTAGATCCAACCTTTTAATTACCTTATAGTTAATAACTCAGCGTTTCGGAATCCACATCTTTTCATATGCCCGCCTGTTTTTTTCCCTAAAAATATTGTCACTAAGCTTCCCCAACAAACGTAAATCTGTTTTGAATCCTCTCTTGTTGGATTAAAACTTTCAGTTCTAGCCTTTTTACTACCTTAAAGCAGTTTGGTTTTAATGAAAATGCGAGAATTCTTATGCTTATAAATTAAAACAGATTAGCATGATATTTGTTTTGCAAAAGAAAAAATTAAACGAAATAAAAAACAGAAACGATAAACGATTTAATAGTACACCAAACTGATAAATTAAACACCAGAAACACATAGTTTCGTCTTTTCCGTATTTGAATAATAATGAAAAGAAAAAACGTTACAAAAAAACAGATAAAATGAAATATCTTCCCCCCCCAACAAACGTAAATGTTGACTGCAAAACACCGTACATAAAAAAGAAAAGAAAATGCGGAAAACGATTTTTTTTTTCATTGTTAATCAAACCTCAAAAAGAAATACCAACCTGTTAAATAATTTTTAAAATGTACCACCGGATCGCAAACTAATAATAAGGAAAAAGGCATGTGAGATAGATTCACCATGTATATAGATGGCGGCACGTCAATTCATTCATCTTTGACGTTTAATTAGATATCTTTTTAACTTAATTACTGCTGCTGCAAAAAAAAAAAAATTCAGCCCCGACACCATTCCTGCAAATTCTTAGTGTAACATTACCCACTGAATCGCAATATGACCCCATTTCCGCTCATCACCCACCGTTTTCTCAGGACTCCATTTTATTACACTGTCCAATTTTAAGGCCAGAATTTGATTTGGAGGGGAAAACCAACTATTTTAAAGTAAATATCTTCAGGGGCAGGGTGAAAAGTTCTAAATATGAACATATTTGTCCCCTTAAATTTTAAAAAAATCAATAAAAATTACCGGTTTTTCTGGTTTATTTTCGCAATTTTTTCACTTATTTTCTACATATTCCAGCTTCCAGCCACCCCTTTTCCTCACTCAAACACCCCACATAATAAAAATATATTGCGACAATTTTGGCTGAAAACGGGTAAGGGGGAGAGGTCCCGAAGCCCTCACAAGAAAGTTTGGAAGATTCACTGTACAACGTTGCCGCTCTTTATTTGTATCACTGTTACATAATTTTATGGCCATGAATTTGATTTGGAGGGGGGAAAGGATTATTTTAACACAAAAAATTAAAAATAAAAATATAATAAATAATAATAATAATAGATAATATAAAATATAATAAATGTAATTTATAATATAGTACGTTGAATCTTTAAAAAGTTGTCTAATCTGGGGGCCCACGAAAATTCCTTCCTTGATTTTAGACTCACTAAGACGAGGAAATTTAGTTTTCAAACAGTTAAATCCATCACCTGTCTTATCCATTGTTTTCACAAACTGTTTGCTTAATCCGAGTTTGATGTGCAAAAGCGACAACGTTGTACAGTGAAACTTCCAAACTTTATTTTTATACATTAATTTTATTTATTATATATTATATTTTTATTTTTAAATTTAAGTGTTAAAATAATCTTTTCCCCCTCCAAATCAAATTCATAGCCGTAAAATTACATAACAGTGATAAAAATGGAGAGCGGCAACGATGTACAGTGAATCTTCCAAACTTCCTTGTGAGGGCTTCGGAACCTCTCCCCCTTACCCGTTTTTAGCCAGAATTGTTGCTATATATTTTTATTATATGGGGTGTTTGGGTGAGGAAAAGGGGGGGGGGGAGGTGCTGGAAGCTGGAATATGTAGAAAATAAGTGAAAAAGATTGCGAAAACAAACCAGAAAAACCGGTCATTTTTACTGATTTTTTTTTAATTTATGGGGGAAAATCCCTCCCAAATCCCCCCCTTGTTACAAATGTTCATATTTTAGAACTTTCCACCTCTGTAGCCCCTCAGAAGACATTTAACGGTTAAAATAATCGTTTTCCCCCTCCAAATCAAATTAATAGCCATAAAATTACCGGACAGTGATAAAAATGGGGGGGGGCGTCCCGAGGAAACGGTGGGTGATGGGACAAAATGGAGGTCATATTCGGATTCAGGGGGTCATTTTACATAAGAATTTGCATGAATGGTGTCGGGGCCGATTTTCATGCAGCACAGCGTTATAATTTCGGAATTTAAATAGTCGAAATGGATTCCTTGTATTATTTTCCCTCTTTTGGTACTTGCGGCTAATTTCAGAATTCAGTGGTCCGGGAGAAGATAGGACATACATACGTTTGTTTTCGTTCGAATTATAATAGGATAGACAATTTTTATATTTAAAGTTTTTCGATAGCTGCCATTGCTTAGAAATTATGAGCTGAAAAGGGATTTTCCCTCTCCCCCCCCCAACTTAAAGTACTCTCAACTTATACATGTTACCCTTGTTGGAAAGCTCTTGTCATTTGCAGTCTCTTCCACCCTCTTTCATTATTAGATATCTAATCCTTTTGAAAATAGGATTAGAGCTCTAAGACGTTCTTTTCCTTATATCTCCGGACTAAAAGAATCTCACTTTGCCTTCTAGCTTTCCGACGGGGGATTTTTTGCGATTCACTTTAGGCACCTACCTTTACATCTTTTATCCCTTTCAGTACTCAATTCCAAGTGTTATCAATAATTGTTGTTTCTCGCCATCTGCAAAGATTTTAGTTCCTTTGTAAACCTGCCGTTTATTTGTGAACTCATAATTTGATATTTATTAACTTACTGTATGTGGAAACAACAATGAAAAAAATTACACTATATTTTCACTTCTTCTAAAATTATATATTCTCATTTGATAACAAAAGCACTTTTTGCACCAAAACATCAGAATGCTTAAGAGGAAATAAGACCATCCTTCCTTTCATCACACATATTTCTGTTCATAATCAGTGGCGCCTCGTGCACTGTTGTTGTGGGGTGTAATAGGGATGGGGTTATTGCGAAAATAACCGGTTTTCGGTTATTCAGGTGTTTTTCACCTTCGGTTTAACCTGGCGGTTATAACCGCTCAAAATGACCAGTTTTCGTTCTACAAAAACCAAGGATGAGATTGGCAAAAAGACTGAAATCATACGCGAGCAAAAAAATTGTACCATTATTTATACGCGAAGGATGTTTTAAGAAGTAAAACATCGGAACATGCAACATGATGAAAATATTGTACTATAATAATTAATAACTTAATTATTTAGAATTAAGTAAGTATAAATAAGAAAAAGAATATTTAACTATTATTAAATTTAAAAAACATCAGAACATGCAACATGATGAAAATATTGCACTATAATAATTAATAACTTAATTATTTAGAATTAAGTACGTATAAGAAAAAGAATATTTGACTATTATTAACTATTACCAGAATTTTCTTTCAAAAATGGAAGATAGAAAGGTTTCTTTTCTTTGTGCAAAAGCGGAATTTTCAGAAGAAAAAGCAAATTTTTGCGGCGGGAGGGAGAAAAAAAAACGGAATTTAAAAAAAAAAAGCGAAATTTCTCCAAAATAACAAAAAAAGCGGAAATCCACCAAAAAGCGGAAGAATCTCATCCCTGAAAAAAAAAAACGTCGTTTGTAGACAATGTTTTATTAATACTTCTTTTACAGGAAATCAATCCATTTGCCAGCATTTATCTGTTCATTAAAACTCTTCCAGTAATCCGCCAACCAACAGACGCCTCGAGGAAGCAGTTGTCGTTGATTGGCCTAAGATGATGAAATTCAAAGCTTCATAACTTGCTAAATTTTAGTTTAATCGAACCTATCTTCCCATCCAGTTTTTTTTTTTTTTTTTTTTTTTTTTGCCCGGTTAATGGAAAAAAAAAAAAACCCGAAAAAACCGGTTAACCGAAACAAAAAATCGGTTTTTGTTAAAAACCGGTACGTTTTTCTCAGGTGCAGTAACTCATACTCTTCCACAGTGATGCCTTTTGGTATAAATTTCACCTTTTCTAATTAAAGTTGAATAATTTAATTATTAATTAATAAGAAATTGGTACCGAGTTAAAATGCAGTGCTTTGAAAAGTTTTCTCGCTCTACGAGGAGAGGCACACCTGAAGTTCTTAAAAGGAATTGTGTCAGATTGTTGATGGATTTAGATATCACGTGCAAAATTAAATAAACTGAAAAAAACTAGGGATATTGCAGTTCTGAAGTGCCTATCCTCAAGTCGCCACTGTTGATAATAATTATTGAGAAAATTGCTATTGATTTCTTAATGATTAATTACTAATAATTATTACAAATTTGTGAAAATAATCAATCCGAAATTAAATTAATGGGTTTGAAATTCAATAATTCTGAAAACTTTACAAATAAAGGAATTAGAAATTTAGAAATCACGATACTAATATGAAAACCACAATAATGAACTGGCCAAACATTTTATGCCCACACATGGAACCAACAAACTCAGCCATTCAGCACAAATCTTAGTAATAATTCCTCACAATGCATACTCTTACTAATAATGCAAGTTAATTCAATTATGGCAAGCTTTTTTCAGAAGACCTAGTAACATTGAACTGGCCATTCAAAAGATCAAAGCATTTATTTACTGAAAAATGCACCTATTGATGCATCCATTTTATTATTAACTAAGCATTTAAATAAGTAGAACATAATGCTTTTCTTTACTTTTCTTTAATATACAATAGTGAGACATAGTTCTGAACTGGAAAAAGTACAATCGCCTGAGTACAAAGCCAGTTAGGTTGAAACTTACTTTCTTCTACGGTGGACTTCCTCGCCAATATGGCAACCCAAATAATTAAGCCAAATTGTTTACATAAACTCTCCGTTAGTCGCAATATCTAATACAAACCCACTACATCATTTTTTTCAAGCGATAACTCATCAAATGTGGCACTTCACAAAATTTCAATTGTAACTCATAGAAGATGAAAATTGAACGTTTCTCATTGAGCCTAACGGAGGTTAATGGCCAACTTTCTCCTTGGCATTTATTGGTGCTTGAATCCTTGCGATATCTTTGGCGACCGTATCAGAAAGTAGATTTCAACCCCCTGTTCATGAGAGGCACTTGTTCAGATAAGCAAACAATTTTCATGCACTTTGAGCACCTTAAAATAATTACTTTCCTATCAAAAATAAACACCATACAAATTCGAAACTTTTTTTTTTCTCTTAAAAATGTAACCAATAAGTCAACAATAAATATCCACAAAAGACACCATTTTTGAGTTACTGGATGCCATTTTGGTACATCACAATTCTTTGTGGGAGCTAAAAAAATTATAAAGATTGTAACTTTCTCTTTCACAAAACTAAAATAAAAAAAGTACAGATAATGCCAATAAAATCTATTTTAAAAGGACATCGAAAATACACAACTGTAAAAATAAACCTGAAGCTGAAATCGTTAATAAATGCTAAAATCTAACAAAAATATCAATGCAACTAAAAGTAAGAAACTACATAAGCTGAAGAAGTCAATTGCAGATAAGAGCTCTTCCAAAATTTATAATTTATTCAAAATTTCGCTTAACTCGGCAAGGATTTACAACATAACATTTAACGAAAAGCTATATATAAGTACATATCAAATAGTTCTCTTTAAACCACACAAAGGAATTCCACAAAGCATTTTTTTTAATACATGGAACTTTTTAACACTCTAACCGTGGTCCAATAACTAATTTCTAAACCGTTAGAGATAGGCATATACTTCCAGTTGGAACAAAACATTAAATGGCTTAAAGAGTTATGCAGAATTACACTTTATTAGTCAAAAAATGTACTGCTGAAAAAATTAAGAAGTTTAAATTTTCACACAGTCCTTCAGTCCTATTAGTCATAATAAGCACAGTATTCTTGACATACTAACATTTTAAACAAAGAGTTCCACACTTCTGGGCCTAAAACTGGCCGAATTCTGAAGTTTTGACTATTTTCGGTCATTTCAATGGCTGCCTTGAGGAAGATTCATCAGCAAGGCACAACGCTTCCTCAAGCCGGCTGTTAATTGGCCAAAAACAATGAAATTTCAAGCTTCATAACTGGGACAATTTTGGTCACAGAAGAGTGGAACTTTTTTTATTTCAAATGTTAGCATGTCAAGATTATTTCACTAGCTATGACTAATAAAATTGGGGAACTGCATAAGAATTTAAACCTGGTAATTTTATCAGCATTACATTTATCGACTCAAACAACATGAAATATAATTCATTTCGTCATTCGGAGCATTTTCCCAACTGGAAGTGTATGCCTATCTCTAATGATTTAAAATTAGCTATGGGATCACAATTAAAGTGGATATTTTGTGTAGTGAAAATATCAGATTGATGATTTCGTACACTCAAGTTTTTCAAATTGAGTGAGCATAATGTTTCTTTAAAGGAGGCCTAAGAAAACAAAACTTGTCACATTAACCTATCAGTTCTGTTAGGTCTAGTCAACAAATAACAAGGCAGAGGATATTACAATGATGATGGAGCCACTTTCTCTCAGCAACTGCTACAGGAAACAAAAGTCAGTGTGACCACTTTGAGCCCCGAGTCCTAACGGCAAAGACTTCAGTGCAAGCACACAGATTCCCCTAAACAAAGACCCTCCACACGGAAGGATTGTCGAATTCCTCAAATAAGGAGCTACATTAATTGCTTGCGAAATGTTGCGAAGTTCAGAAAGGCAATTGAATCGAAACGTCCTGATAATCTTTCCTGTGATGTCATCCAGTTGCACGACAATGCAACAAATGGGAAGTCATGAGCTATCCCTCTACAGTCCAGATCTGTCCCCATGTGACTTCCGCATCTTCTGCGAGATCAGAAAACCGACTGAATCAGCTTCTTGAAACTGACGAGGAAATCGAGGAATGCGTGCACAATTGGATTAAACAGCAGCCAAAAGATTTCGACAAGCAGGGCATTCTGCGACTAGTGTCACAATGGAATGAATGCCGAAACAATTGCAGGCAATAATTTTGATTCTCATCAAGTAATTCCTGTGAAAAATCCTCTGCTCCGTTATTTATCGATTGCACCTAGTATAATTATTATAATTCCTTGTTTGGTAATAAAAATAAAACAAGCAAATTCAGCACATTGCATTTAAAAAAAGTATTAAAAACCTAAACCATTCAACCATCTGCAGACAGCATATTACAAAACATTAATCTTCGAATCCAACCAACAGATTGTGGTCTGTAAAATCGAGATAGCAACAGAATTAAAAATTTCCATTATTTACAACAAAGTTCAAGTAGTATAACAAGATCACATCTTTACAACAGGTTCTCTCTTGGCTTCAGATGAGAATGCCGGGAACAACTTTTCTTTCCCGAGTTAACAACATTCAATGACTAGCATAACAACAGTCTCCGAGTCATTCTGAAAAGAGAGAAAAAAAGTAAAGATCTAATAAAACTACAAACTAACAGTCTATAAAGGACAAACATGCAACTTCGAAAATTAACAAAAGATAAACTATTTAATTAATTGTCACAAAATCTTGACTAAAGCCTTCCTTACGCTTCATACTGTTTGTGATCAAAATTTGAAGAAAATCTATTCAGTAGTTTGGATTTTTATGGCATACAAAAAAATGGCATTTGTTCTATTTATCCAGATAATATTGTTGCAAAAATCGTCTGGTGGGTGTACGTGAATATAATCCAACCAGCAGGATAAAAAAAAAGTCGACGGGAGGCTGTCTCTGTGAAACGCCCGCTGGGATTGAGGGGGCGTAGACTTACTTACCTTACTCAACTGTGACTAAAGTAGCTCTATGTGACTATTAATTCTATAGTCTATAGTGGCTATTAGTCTAGTGTGACTATGTGACTCTATATAAAATTCTTCATGATTTTCACCAACTTTGCAACTCGACTGCGACTAAACCATAATTAATTACATTCTAAAATTATTTTTACAATCTTCAATGTCCACCTCCCTTTGTTAAATGAAACTAAAACCAACTCTCTATATTATTTAGTTGCGGAGCTATAAGCGTTTAACTTTAGCACAAAATTTGACACAATTCAACAATTCTTGAGTAATATTTCAAATGAAACTCAGATCGATGAATGAATTGACTTAGTCTGCATGCGCATGCATCAATCACTGTGATGTCATCAAAATTTTTAGTGACTTTCACCAACTTTGCAGCTCGATTGCAACTAAATCGTAATTCCAAATTCTAAAATTCTTTTTGCAATCTTCAATGTCCACCTTTCTCTGTTAGATGAAACTAAAACCAATTCTCTGTGTTATTTGGTTGAGGAGCTATAAGCATTTAAAAATACCACGGAAAAGCATCATAATTTTTTTCCTTTCCTAACACACCATTAGACCACTATGAAGAGATGTCAGTCTATGTAAAAAAAATAAATCTTTACTCCACAAAGACTTTTTGCAAAACTCAAAGCACAGGTTTGCGAACTTCCCCACAAAAGTAAGAGAGGTCAATGAAAGTCAACTCACGAGAAAGGTTAAAGAAGGGTCCTCCCCCTTCCGGCCAGGCCCTCACAGCGTTCAATGGACCGATCTCTCTTACTTTTGTGGGGAAGTTCACAACACACAGGTAACAAAACTAAACAGCTCTTGAATAAATTAACAACAGAGATGACCACTAAATCTCAGTCACAGCACTTTCAGTAGCACCCAATGTCTTATTAGCCCAACAGACTCACTCTTGGTTTGAAATAGTTTGCTTAAACATCGATAGTTCAACTACCGATACTGTAGTCAATAGTTTTCCCAAACTATCGATAGGTGTTCTTCCAGTCGATAGTGTAGAAACTATCGATAGTTCCAGTCGACAGTTTTAAAACAGAAAATGCGCCTATTGATAGTATTGCCAGGGAGAAAACTATCAATAGTATCAGTAGTTTTGAGAAAGTCAATACTATAGATTGTTTCAGTCGGTAGTTCCGAAAACACAATACCGTCGACTTGGCTTCGATGGTCTCGATAGTCGATCTATGTTTAAGGAACACTAGTTTGAAAGCTAGATTTTATGCCTTTTCTAACAAGAAGAGATGTCTCACAGTAATCTCCAGATGGTTTTTGATATTTCCCACTCCTAGTAACGTCCACCATTCATGAATTTTTATAAGATTTCTTTTGTCGTGAAAATGGTCCCCAAGATTAGCATGTCAGGGAAACAACTTTACAACTTCGTAACAATATTTTTAGGCTGGTATACTTTCTGCGATACCATGGTGCAGAAATCCTTCAAAATGCTGTGTACTAAATATGGCTCACAGTAAATTACTGGGTAGCAGGTACTCTCTAAGAAAGGGTGTTTCAAAATTTTTATTAGATTTTTAATTAAAAATTAATCGAAGCTTTAATATTTTTCCTCAAGCAATTTTTCTGAGCAAATTATCATACAAAAAAGCATTTTTAAAACACATTAAATCTTCAAAATTAGCTTTTCAGTGATACCAATTTTATTTCTGTGTAATCTTTAATTTTAATAATTTTTTCAAAATTAGCTTTAAACACAATTTTATGGAGATAACCTTTATATAACCGAATGCAACATAACAGCAAGATTGTGAACATAAACAAAGTGAATATTTTAATAGCTTGTGTGTGATCGAGAGAAAATAAATATTAAATTTTTCATTTAATTACTTGGATATATTTCCAAACAATGGTTGTTTTAGTTAGATTCCTTATAGGAAGTCTACTTAGATACCTTATAGGAAGTCTATCATTGCAATAAGTAGACTTCCTTATAGGAAGTCTACTTATTGCAATGGTGCTCATGACACAACTTCCGGAAACTTTCTGTAGATCTTCACCGATCATGACCCCTAGAACCCAAAACCACCCTTCATTCAAAAGTATACATATATAAACATTTTTGCACATGTTATCTTCTGAACACGATAACCGGCATAATTTTGATTTGATTTTAACCGACGTGGGATATACTGCAAAGATAGTGAAAATCTCGGACGAGTTTGTAAATGGGCTATCCCGGTCCAAAAGGGGGGGGGATGATGGAGGGGTTGAAATTTTCATTTCCCAATAATTCCTTTACAATTAAAAATAGAAAGAAAATTCAAATGAAGCGAATTATCACCTTTATCATAACGAACAATTCTTGCATTTAAAGTTTTTCAATAGCTGCAATTGCTACGAGCTGAAAAGGGATTTTCCCCCGTTCCCCTCCTCTTCCTCTAACTTAAAGTATCTCTCAACCTATGCATGTCACCCCTTGTTGGAAAGCTCTCATCATTTGCAGTCTCTTCCACCCTCTTTCATTCTTGCAGCTCTAATCCTTATAAAAATAGAGGGTGAAATGTACTTTTCCTTACATCTCCGGACTAAAGGAATCTATTATACCTTTGCCTTCCGGCTTGCTTACGGCGATATTTTTGGCCAGCATTTTTCCTGTAAATTGCATGATTAAAAAATCGTTGTGCACAAATACAACGGCTGATAAAATCAAGCCTAAAGCATTACCACGCTACAATGTTTCACCTTCTAGGTTCAAATCTCCCTCTCCTTTTTTCCCCTTTGAGCATCTGAGTAATAGGAGATAAAAGTCATGACACAGCATTTATTTAATTCAACGTTGAATAAAAAATAAAGTTTTACAAAAACTTTTATTAACCCTTTCTAAGGCTGTGAGAAAATACTTCCCACCAAATTCATCAATTTTTTAAGGGTGGCGTAAGTTCTCGCCAAATTTTTCGATGAAACAAAAACCTAGATGTTCCATTTCTTATCTCAAACCGTAACAAAATGTCTAGACTTGGTAATTATTAATTAATAAAATTAATTAACAAAAAATTATGTCATCCAATAAGCTAAATGAATTTAGTTCCTTAAAGTAATCTCAATACCCAAGTTATTTTATTTTACCATTACTAGAAAAAAATGGGCTTATGAATGGTTAATAATTTAGAATTGGAATACGTTTTTACCATCAAAAATATATCAAATCAAAGCAAATTCCAAAAAGTGTGAGCCACTGATAGAAATTCTCTAAACAAATAAGCATTTTAATTATTTTCAAAATATATTCAAATTAGGGGGCTCTCCCCCTGCTCGCTGATACTCACCAACCCTCCAGAAGGATTACATAGCAATCCTCCCAGGTTTGCTATGCAAACCCTGCTCACTTCACTCACTACAATGAGGACATTAAGCATCCTGGCAAGAAACATTTATGGTTGAGCTTAATAGATTTGATTCTGATGCTCTATTTTAAATCAACACAGAATAAATTTGTTGGCCTTGAAGAAGGTCTTTTTTTGTAATCATTTAGATGACAAATTGAACATTCAAATGAAGCTAACAAAGAAAATTATAAAAGTGCAAAAATAAAGCCAAGTCAGAGATTTAAAACATATAAACAGAATCCTGAAAACAAATCTTAAGAACTCAATTTGCCGTTTTGTTGCCAAGTTTGCCATAATCATACCAACCATCACAAAGGAAAAAACTTTCAGAATTTCCACATTTGCCAAATAGTCACCAAAAAAAACCGTATTTTTAAGTCTGACCAGCAAGTTGAAACAAATTATTTCTCCTTCTTTTTGAATGCCTTTCAAAACTTGCTTCAGTTGATTCATTTGCATGTTGAATTCGTTTTCTTTGATTGTTTTGATAATATTTATATACATGTTTAATGAATGTTAATAAATTTTCTTTATTCATTGTGCCTTAATTTTTTTGTAAGTTCTGTTTTCAACTATTCACATTTTTATGATTTTGTTTTGAGGTTCACAAAAAATATTAATATTATAATTATTAATATTATAATTATATTTAAAAAAATGTTTTCTACTTTTTAATACACAAACAAAAGGGCATCTTATCAAAAATTATACTTTTATTGTTTTCCACTTTTTAATCTTTAATATATGGACATATCTTCTCTTCAGATGGCTTGAAAAAGAGGGATTCTTCCTCAAAATCCTCATTTTAAAACTGCATATGAGGTTTTCTGTTATCTACAATCTAAAGGTTAAAGAAAATTTGAAGCCCCTTATTACTTTTCAAAACACTGATAATCCCTGAATTACAAGGCTAGATTATCATACAGGGAACTCTGGGAGGTCCCGAGAATTTTTTGAAGAACTTTCAGTAAATTTTATTCTGTGCTCTCATTTAAAGAATGTAAAAAAATGTATTCAAATTAAGTGTCATTTAAATTACAGAACAGTATTATTAGAATTTTTTTATGCTTGCAGATCAGTCTGGCCCACTTATCTTGTATTATTGTTTGCAGGGTTGTTATAGCCAACAGCCCTGGAAAAAATTAGATTAGTTAAAAAATTTTAATAATTTTTTTACCATTTTGTTTAAGATTACTTTTAAATTCAATATGAAAGAATTTTTTATATACCTAACAAATAAATCCTGACAGTGATCTTCACAAGTTAAAAAAAAAAAATTTAATTCGTCATAATGTTTCTTACATTTTTTTTTAATACCAAAGAGAGCCCAGTCGACCCAAAAGGTTTTAGAGCATTATGTGGCTCTCCGTGGAACAGCATTTATTAATCTCAAATACAACTCATATAAATTTACATGCAAGAAAGAAATGCTGATCTCAATACAATAAAGTCCAAACAAACAAAATACAACACACAAGATGAACATGAAGAGAAAAAAAAGTAAATAAAAAATTACAAATAAAGAAACTGAAAAGATTTACAGCCAATTTCCATTTAACCATCCCCAGAGCTCAGAACACGATCGACAACACTCCTGGAGAATTCACAACACCTCTGGATTCTGAGCAGTGAACATTTATTATTTAAAACATTTTTAAACCAGATATTTTTGAACCTGTCACAAGGTTTAGTTAGAAGATATTTCAATGTAAAAGCACAATCAAAAACATAGTGGTCGGCATCGCCAAGTTTCCCACAAATACACATTGGATTAATAGCTAACTTAAATCAATAAAGATAAGAAATGAAAGGGCTATGACCTACAAAATAAATTAAAATTTATTAAAGGTCAATAGCTCATGGTCTGATGAAGGCAAAAACTCAGAAACTCTTCTACCAGTTTCAGAATCAGTCCAGAAAAAGTTCCTTACATTGAAACTGCTTACATATAAATTAAAATCACTATAAAAAATCTGGTTTTAGAAGTTGGGGAGTAGGGCAAAATTTGACTGCCTAAGGGACCTTAGAAGGTTTAATCCATCCTGCTGAATTAGAAGAAAATAGTAATCTCCTTCGATACATGCACAGAAAATCAAATTCCTCATTATCTGAAGTTCTCATTTTAGCAACGACTCATAAAAGTTCCCTCGGCACATAAGAACTGGTTTAAAAAACATTTTTGTAACTATTTTCCAATGAAAATAATGACAAAATTTATTGATAATTTATTATTTTTAAAATATTGAATTTCATCTTAAACTAACATAAAAATTGCAATGCTTTGTATGCGACTTTCATTTTAATGTGGCAAGTGTTTTGGAATTTTTTTAATTTCAGAAGGTGCATGAACAACTCTTAAATTATCAAAAGTTAATTACTTGAATTTTTAAGTACTTTGTAGCAAATATTTTAAACATTTAAAGAAAAAAGAAATGTAAACATTCTTTGGGAAATCTGTTTCAATTGAAGTTGGTCAATCAGTAAATGGTATTTTTTTTTTTTTTTTTCCCCTTCTCCAAAAATCTGAAGATGGCAGCTCTTTAGTGATTCCATGTCTGACCAGTAACGAAGTCAATGAGAACAGGGTCCAAATGAATGGGTAAGATGGCTTTTCTGTTCAATGGATTATCCACGATAATTTTCTCTGAATACTAGATACAATTAAAATAAAATTCTCTTGGTACAGTTTCAACTCAGGGAAATAAGGTCCTGTTAAAACTCAATGGTTCAGCATATTTACTGTAAGTTTGTTTGTTTCTTATAAAATCACGAACAAATATGTTGTCCGATTCCCTTCAAATTTGGAACGAAGTTCCTTGCAGTCATTAAAAACGATTGTATGTTTAAGGATGTTTATTTTTTGTTTCAGTTTTAGGATGGTGGCTATTTTAGTGAATCTGTTTTGTGTAATGTTCAGCTTTTCAAAGAATCTAGTCAAATGGAACTCCATTCATAATGCCTTCAAAAATATCAACCATAGCAAATGACATTTAATCGTAATTTTGTCAATAGTGATAAAAGCAGAGACTTGCATAAATAATTCACATTCAAAAAAAAAGACTAAACCTTTAAAGACTGCAAAGAAGAGCAGAACTTGGATTCCTTTGGTTTACTGTTTATAGAACTACCTTCAAGTTACATCGTGCCATTTCTTAATAAAAGTTTACCACTTTACAATAAAAGTTAAGTACTTAAAATATTTTTAGAAAAACTTGAACTTGACTTGGAAAATTTTTTTAAATAAAAGTTCAGGAAGTATTTTATCTTAAATTATATATAAAAAATTAAGCACCTTTTAAAAAGTGAAGGGAAAGATTCTCAAATCTACTGCCAGTAAAGTTCATCTTCGTTCTTCTTCTTATCTTATCTTCATACTGTTCGAAAATTAAATTTTTATTTCATTTAATTTTCAATTTAATTTTTTTTCAGGAGTTTGATAATGTAAATAGTCTTGAGGGAGGGAGAGTCCCGCCCTCTATACTTTTTTTGTAACATTTTGAACTGATTCAAAGTTTCAATTAAAGAAGCAAGCCCCAGAAAGAAATCTCAAATAAATACTACGTAATTTGAACCTCTTATCCTAAACACCAGGAGTGGTACCAGAGGGGGACAGGGGGGCAGAGCGGGGCTTTTCTCCCCATCGGGGAAAATTTTTGTATGGGGTATTCAACTGTAGTTGATATATAATAATCTGGCGAAAATTTGAGACCAATTTCATTACACTCGTCCTCCCTGTCGGGGAGATCACCCCCCTCCCCCGTCAGGCAAACTCTAGTGCCATTCCTGCTAAACACATCACTGCATGATAATGTTTTAGGTTTGATTTTTTTAAAAATCTGCCTTTATACTATTTTTAAAAACTTCATAATAGCAATGATAAGGTGCACACAAAAATGGGTTTGATATTTACTCTTCATAATAGCAAAGATAAAGTGCACACAAAAATGTGCTTGATATTGTCACAATGCACAATTTGTTGAAATGCATTAACGAAAGCAATGAAAAGTATAGCTGTAAAATATTCTCAAAAAATACTCTGAAAAAATTGTATGGGGATAAATTTTTCAAAGTTTACGGAGATTATGCCGATAAATAAACTAAAGTATGTATTGTATGTTCTCGGATTCCGAAACCCTTCGCGCTTTTGCGCATGCACCAGTCGGAATTATTTTCATCAAAATAGGGGAAAAGCGAAGAATGGAAGGGGAGATGTTTACATTTTACTTAGTGTGATCTAACAAAGAACTTCGAAGTACCTAAAGTAACAGGAAGAATTTGGAAGCCCTTCTAGGAGGGTGCCTTTTTTTTTTTGTCCGAATCAGATCGGCAATAGTTCTAGACCATCTTTTGATGGCAATTTTTCTTTCTTTCTTTATTGCGGATTGAAAAGAACTTTGGAACGAATAGGGGATAATAGCCTTTGTAGGTGAAAATCCCCAAAACCTCCCAAAAATCAAAGAACTCTGGAAATGAGATCATCTGACTTATTACCTGACACCCCTTTTCCGGTATAAAATCGTCCAAAATTGCTGGCCTTGGGATATCTGGTTTGACAATAGTTTTTGTGAAATGTATTAAATATTTTCTTGAATTATAATTGCCAGTGTAATTTCGCCCTATACCTTTATTATCGGACAGCCCTCGTAATATTTTGGGTTTCATTAATCTGCCTTTATACCATTTTTAAAAATTTACTCTTCACTATAGCAATGGTATGTAACGAAAACAATGAAAAGCATTGCTGTAAAATATTCTCAAAAAAACTGTATGGAAGTAAAGTTTTGAATCATTAAAGTGGTGCAAGAATGGTTTTGTGCAATAATATGCTAAGTTATTGAGGAAAAATGTTGACATTTATTTCATTTTTAATTAAAAATCTAATTAAAATTTTGAAAGAAAAAAAAAAAAACTTTCCTTGTGAGCACCTACTATAAGTTAGTTTATAGTAGAATAATATATGTCTGTACATTGCTACACTTTTATTGAAGTTTATGACGATAGTTTTGCAGGGTTCTTACTGATTTTTTAAATTAAAAATCAAGGAGTATTTAGGGAGTTTTCAAGGAGTATTTTCAAAATTTTCAAGGAGTCAATATTTACGCATGAAAAAGGGTTCCCAAAAATTATATTAAGAGTACTTAAAATATTGCTAATAACTCAAATAAATGTGGTTATATTTATTTCTTTTATAAGTTTTTACTAAGCTGATGTATCCAAGAATGCCATGTTAAATCTATTTATATGAAAATAGAGTGGTGCCGCTTAGACACTCAATTTTTTAAAAAATTATACAACTACCCTAAAAGTTCAAATAGTTCATTACATACCATGATTTACCATGTTTTAAATAAAAAACTATTTTCAGTAATTTTTTTTTAGAATTTAAATTCTTAAATAATTTCCATGCCTCACTGTGCACCTTATGTAGTGGACATGGTCCACGATTTAAAATATAGAGGTGCAAAGAGGGCCATTGATTTAGATATTAGAAACTGTTTTTTGGCATTTTCATTGCTTATAAAATAGTATATGAAGAAAATAAAATTAACACAATTTCTTGATTATTAAAACTAATTTAGCTAAATTTGATTAATAGTGTCTATTAACTCCACCGTCACAATATGTGCCCTTTACAACAAACCAGTTACAGTTAATGTTTCAAAATGATCCAAGAGAAATAACATTCTCAATTTGCACCATTCTATTGTTTTGGTTATTACTGATTGGCACTTAAAATCAATTATTAAATTTTGGATAGGAGATGAACAACAAATCGTAGAAAGAGCAACGCAAAATACTGGTTAATTGTGGCAGCGATTTAGAATCCTTTCTCTCGGTGAAACATAGTACACAATTTATAAAAGAAATGCTAAAAATTGAAAATCAAGGAATTTATACAAGGAGTAAAACCCAAATTCAAGGAGTTTCCATAGTGCTTGAAAATGAAAATCATTTTCAAGGAGTTGTTAAGGAGTTTTCAAGGAGCGTACGAACCCTGTTTTGTAATGATGCAATGAAATGCAATAAGTATGCATTATTCACCTTTAAAAATTTTTTTTACCAAGCCAACAGTGAAATCATGCATTAAGAGATTTCTGTTATATGTCTATTTGGTAATCTGTCATAGTCCCGGTCTGGACAGTGATGCTTAATCAAAGTTTTACTGTACTCTTAAAATTTCAAAGACATCATTAAATACAAAAATGTTTGGTTTATTCACTTCAAAAGCAAATTTTTCTAATCTTGAACTATGGAATGAAAATAACTGGGTGTTCAGAGGGTTAATCCAGCAGCCTTCTGATCCGATATCTGCTGGATTTCTGAAAGTTTGCTGTATATGTATCTCAAAAAAGAATGCACATTTACCTTATAAATTGGTATTTTCATTCTGTACTAACTGCTTTGGTTTGACTGGTACAGGAGGTTGAGGCCTCGGCGGTTTGGATTTCTCTACTTCTCCAGATCGAGGACTGACAGGAAGAGGACTGGAACTTGCCTGGCCAGATTCAGATTTGCTTTCTGAAGGTTCACCAGAAGCTGCCGTCAACCGAGGAGGTCGCTCGGGTGGTTTTTCTTCCTTCTGATTCACTAGAAAGTCAAATCGATTCATTTTTGAAGTAGACCTTGAATGCTGCAGGCCGGCTGCAGAACTGTTCTCGGCGAAGTCACGAGGTTGATCATCCGAGTCGACCTTTGTCTGCTTCACATGTTCAGCAAGAGATGTTAAATTCTCAGAACTGGAAAACTTGGAGCCCTTTACGGGTCGTTCCGGAGGCGGGACAGACGGCCTCTCAATATGGCTCCGGGTCATAGGGTCGGCTGCACGGTTGCCACTTGTCCGAGAGAGTCTGGGATTGTTCACGGATTGCCGCAAAGACTTGCGATCCAAGGAACACGAAGAGTAGCTTGGTTTATCTGGAATGGCAGGTTTCTCTGGTCGAAAGGCAACGGCTTCACCAGAAAGTGAGATCACATTTTCGTTAGGACGTCTCAACACTTCAATGGGAATCACATTTTCATTAGGACGTCTCAGCACTTCAATGGGAATCACATTTTCATTTGGATGTCGCAGCACTTCAATGGGAATCACAGTTTCTTTCGCTTCGTCAGAGGCTGAAGTACATTCTTTAGGTGAGGTGTTATCAGTGAGATCTATCAGTTCCCCAACTGGATCATCAGTCATTTTGGGAGCGGGAGGCAGAGGAGCTGTAGGTTTTTTTAAGTTCTTGTGAGGAGAACGTGGACTTGGACAAGAGTCCATGCTAAAGGGAACAAGCAAATAAATTACAAAAGTATATCGATTAACATTAAAACACTTAATGCTAAATCATAAACATATGTTATTTTAACATGATAATATTTATAGGCTTAATATCTTTAAATTGTGGCATGCTGAATGCGCGATGCGACCTGCATGATAAAAAAGTCATTCAGTTTGGTCAACAGGGCTCTAGCAGTAGCTCTAGATCTAATGGTCTTTAATAACTTCTTGAGTTATAAAAGATCATGTCCCAATAGCGACCTTTCACAAACCTTAACATAGTGAAAATTGCCTCCAATGCCAACTTTGAGCCCTTTTCTGACTTTAATAAAAGATGAAAAACACATTTCGAGCTCAGTTAGCAAGGACCTCAATCGATAGAGGACTGGATAAATGAGGTTCTAATGCAACCTCAATTTTTTACAATATCTGAATTATACATTTGCTATAAAGCAAAATTTGAGAATAATAAAATCTGGAACACAATCACCTCTGCATAACCTAGTACATACCTTGCCAAGGTTAATGAAGGTTGCCTTGAATTTTATTTTAATCAAATCTAGCATCCAGAAGAAATTATTGTGGATAATCCACTAAACAGAAAAACCGTCTTACCCATTCACTTGAAGATTCCCATTCACTTCATTACTGGTCAGACTAGGAATTGCACAGCAGCTGCCATCTTCAGATTCTGGGAGGGGGGAAAAACATTCACTAATTTACCAACTGGAACAAATGGCTCGCACAAAAAGTATTTACATTTTTTAAAGTGTTTAAATATTTGCTACAAAGAATTTAATGAGTCAATGCCCCAAAAAATACCCTGAAGTTTATGGTATATGTTTTGGAAATGGTAAAACATTATCTTCTGCTATTTACATCCGACTTCAGATTTGCTAATACAAATTATATCATCAGATTCAAGAAAATAGCCTTTTTTATGTAAAAATAATTTGTTTGGGCTGTTTACATAATATGTACAAATAATTGTTGTCCATTCAGACATTTGTTTCTAATTTGTCAGATTAAAATATTAATAACGCATTCAATTGTTTCGCATCACATGCGACAGTCTGTGTCTCGTGCCAAAAACAACTTAAAATAACTAATGAAACTGTATTTAGCTCTAGTAGGTTCAAATATACCTCATTCAAGCCAGACGCAGTTTCGTTACAAAATAGCCAAGAATCTTAACTCACCTGGAAAAAACCAATCACAATACGATATCAATGTTTCGATAATGGAAGTATGCAAACTAGCAGTTGACATATTCATTCTGAAAACAAAAAGGTTTTTGTTTTTTTTAAAAAATATACTATATAAAGTAAATAATATAAACAGTCTGTTTCAAAATTATCTGTCAAAAATGAAAGGGTAGAGAAACGAGTCATTTTCGCAATCGAACGTGGGGTCGGAAATGCAAATGCTACAGGGGGCTCTTTGTCGTTGAATTAGTGAAAGAAAAAGATGCACCAGAGGAAATGTATAACAATGGATGATGAATGGATGGAATGAATGGATGCAAATTTACAATAGCACAACAACCCAATTTCGTGAATAACAACATGCAAAACGCATACAGCCTCAGACGGCAAGTTCTTTGAATACTTGTATTAAGTATTCTGTAAGGATCCTGTAATTCCCCCCAGCAGTGGAGTGCATCGACTCGTCCCGAAATGACAGGTCACATGATTTTCAGAAGAGCAGGGGCGAGGAAGGAAGAAGATAAGGAGGACAGAAAGGGCTGTGGTCGAGAGAGAGTTGCTTTGTTTTTGGATGTCAGAATAAACTGAAAAATGCAAAATGTTTGCGTTTAATCCTTTTTCTGTTACCTTCTTTTAAACCTATGTGTGTGTTATCTATGGATGTGTATATATATGTAAATAATGCTTTAGAATATATATTTTAGTAGACAGCCTGCCTTTATTCATCACTAAAGAACATCACACACTATCTAGCTAGCAGGAGAATGGAGGCGGGGGTGTTTACTACCAGCAGACGACGGGTAACAGGAGTAAGTTGACTCATTCCAAAGGCTTGTTGTTGATTCTGCATCCTACTTGCCATTATCATGTCTGTCACGCCAGATACGACTTGTAATGCTGTTATTCACGAAACTGGATTGCTGTGCTATTGTACATCTTTTTTCTATTCAGTCAGTGTTGTACACTTCATCGGGTGCATCCTTTTCTTTCACTTAATTCACTGACACCCACCGATTCACCCTTTAGCGAATCTCCTCTGCATTTCTGACTCCATGTTTTATTGCAAAAATGAATTGTTTCTGTGTACCTGACCTACCCTTTCATTTCTGCCAGATATTTTTGAAACTCCCTGCATTTTTTGTTCAAAAGAACATTATTCATACCCCTGGATATTGATGTCTCAATTCAAAGGGAACTTTTGGAGCAAAAATGGAACTAGATCACATTAGCCTTACTGATAAAATTATTTTGAAATGTATTAAAGTTTTAAACACACGAGCAAGTGTGGAAATGAGACAAACAGTTATAAGTTTAATCTTTGTGACATTTTCTTTACATTGTCTTGAATTAATAATATAAAATGAGTTTTTAAATATCTTATATGAAAATTCATTAGATAACCTGTGTCAATTTTCATGTTTTCCAATTTCGAGTTTCAAAGTTTCCGCAAACTTTGTCTTTAAACAACCATGAAAAATTTTTAATAAATCAGATCTGCAAAGAATTTAAATTACTTTCAACTAAGAGAGTTATTTAATTGTCAAAATATCTTCCTCCTAACTAATAACTTTTTATCTGATATCATTTTTTTTTTTACTGAATCGCAGTTTGGAAATATTAATGGAGAAAATCAGCCTAGCATTTTACAAAATAATCAGAAATATAGAAGGGATGCATGTAATATGAAACGTCAATTTTTTTTTAAATCAAAATTGCTTAAAAAATTGGGGGGAAAATTAGATTTTCAGTAAGCCTGTTATACCACTGAAAAGATTTTAACAATAATGGGGAGCTATCATAAATTGTAACCCTTTTAGTATCTCGCATAAAAGCAAAGATTTATTTATCATACAGCCATACAAATCATACACATGATGCTGCATGAACTTTAAAGTTATGTTTTTAAACCTCACTCTTACTTCTCTTCTCAAATTAAAACAAATTAATGATTTTAAATTTTCCACATTTGAATCATAACTGTCATTTATCCAATTTAGTTTAGTTATTTAATGTGCACCAGGCTCCAAACATGGCAGAAATATAAAACTTAGAATATTTCATTCTCCAAATTATTTTACAATTTGATTTAAAAGAATCATGCTCATAACATTTTGTGCTTAATTACTATAAGTTTCTCAAAACTAAATTGTGGTTCATTAAATGATTACTCAATATTGATAACTAATCTGTTTATCATTGAATTACCCCAGAGTGGAAGAGTCTTCTGTTGGAGACCAAATTAAGTTAGGAGCCATAACAATTGCAATGTTTTGGGAAGACATCTTGTTTGTATCCACATTTTCAAGCAACTTGGACAAGAATTTTACAACATATCTGCAAAAAATAAATAAGCATTAATGTTAATAGATGACTAGAGAAAGTTGCGAGTAAATAATAAAAATAAAAGAATATTAATAATAAAACAGAGCTTTCCATACTTTAACTCAATTTTTCTTCTTGTGAAAACTTCTTCTTCCGAAATTTTAAATTCAATTGGCAAAATGCATTTGCCAAAGAATGTTAAGGGTATATAAAATGAAGATTATAATTCATATCAAGAAAATTATCTTTAAAATTTGCATTAAAACTATAATTTGATCCAACTTCTCAAACTCAAAATAAGGAATAAATGCCAAATTTAGACTGGTATCATAACTTCAATTCTATAAAATATTTGGGAACTCACAGAATATTTGACAATATGTAAAAGAAACATAGTATTAAAATTTGAATATTACGGGAAATATGAGCATTTGTAGTAAATAATGTTTTACTGTGCATACGCAAAATGTAGTTCTATATAATGTCAACAGATAGTGTCATCAAAAGCTAATCTAAATAAGACATAAGAAAGGTGCAGTTCAGATCCAGGCCGTAGATTTTTCGCGAAAACGTCGGGATAAAATCATAAAACAAGTGCTTTGTATTAACATGTAATTTAATTATCAATCTCTTTAATACAATATTTACACTGAGTAGTATAATGGTTACAAAATAGATAAATTACAAGTTTATTGCATGTAGCAAGGGTCTGTGATAGCTTGTGATTTATCTGCTCTGTAACCATTATACTACTCTGTGTAAATATTGTATTAAAGATATTGATAGTTAAATTATATGTTAATACAAAACACTTGCTTTATGATTTTATCCCGACGTTTTCACAAAAAATCTACGGCGAGGACCTGAACTGCTCCTTTCTTATGTTTTTATTTTGGATTTGCGATTTCAGAGGCATTTCAGATCACCTAGGTTTTTGTTAACTCCAGTTCGATTAACTCTTTATAAGGCCATTTTTTCCTAGTAGTATAATAAAATAACTTTTGTATTGAGACTTAACTTAAGAAAAGAAATTCATTTAGCTTATTGCATTACATTATTTTTTGTTAATTAATTTTATTAATTAATAATTAATTACCAAGTCAAGACACTTTGTTATGGTTTGAGATAAGAAATTCAGGAATGAGATTGACAAAAAAGCAAAAAGACTGAAATCATACACGAGCAAAAAATTTGTACTATAATTTATACGCGAAAGATGTTTTAAGAAGTAAAACATCAGAACATGCAACATGAAAATATTACTCTATAATAATTAATGACTTAATTATTTAGAATTCAGTACATATAAATAAGAAAAAGAATATTAAGTTATTATTAAATCATTCACATTAAAAGTTAACAAACAAGTTTAACACATCATCAGGGGCATCAGAAAATACAAAATTAGACATTAAAACATATTTACCACCTGTACATCATTGAGATGCAACATTCACATAACAGAAGTCTGAGAAGAATTATATTTAATAGTCTTTTGATAAAAGTTAGCTCAAAAAATAAATAAAAATAAGGACAAATAATTTCTTTTGCTCATACTGAAATGCTTTATTTCTTTTATTTTTATACATTTTTGCAAAAGTAACAGCACAATGATTTTGCACCTTATAAAGTGAGAGGGGTCAAGAAAGTGTACAGTTACAATTACAGATTCATTTAGCATTATTGTTATTTGAAACAATTCCTTAATTGTTAAAGAAGTGGTTTTCTTTCGTTTTTTTATTTGTGTGGCTTTTGTGGTAACAGATCTCCATTAACACGCTTCACCCCTTGTTTTGGAGGGCTCCAATTTTTGACAGATTTTTCTTCAATAAAGGATGTGTTTGCATCCTCTGCAAGTTTATTTTCAGTAGAGGCTAAAGTTTTTGCACAGTCTGCATTAGTATCTCTGTCTTTAATTACTGGCATAGTTGTCGGGACTACATTATCTTTAGAATACCTAAGTAAATCATCGATTTTATTTTTTATTTTGAGATATTTTTTATGTCTTATTCTCTGCTTTTTTGCTGCATTTGCACACAACTTTTTAGTTGCCTCTTTTTGACAGGAGTTTCTTTTTTTTATGTAGTTTATTTATTGGTTCTTGTCCCATTCTTTATTTCTTCATCTTGGTACGCCCTACAAGATGACCTTAAGTTTTCAACTAATTCTTTTTCAACATGTTCATGCAAAAAAAATTTTTTTTTTGCAAAATATGCCACAGAGGTTTTGTTTTCTGCAAAAAGGTGGTACTTAATACTTTGAATACCACTGAATATTGGAATGTTCATCCTTGTAGCGCTTGCTGATATAATGTTGATTCGTCAGTAGAAGATGATTCAGCTAGTTTCCTAGCCGGTGGAGTTAAGCTGCATGATCCAGCATATTTTCCCAGAATTTTCTTTCAAAAATGGAAGATAGGAATGTTTCTTTTCTTTGTGTAAAAGCGGAATTTTCAGAAAAAAAAAAGAAAATTTTTGCAGAGAAAAAAAAATGGAATTTTGAGAGAGAAAAAGACAAAAAAGCGGAATTTCTCCAAAATAACAAAAAAGCAGAAATCCACCAAAATGCGGAAGAATCTCATCCCTGGAAATTAGAAAATCCAGGTTTTTGTTTCATCGAAAAATTTGGCGAGAACTTACAAAAAGTGCATTTAAAAAAACAACTTCTTCAGGAATTTTGGATTCAATTGGCAAAATGCATTGGCCAAAGAATGTTAAAGGTATATGAAATGAAGATTATAATTCTTATCAAGAAAATTATCTTTAAAATTTACATTAAAACTCAAAATAGGGAATAAATGCCAAATTTAGTTTGGTATCATAACTTCAATTCTATAAAATATTTGGGATCCTTACAGAATACTTGACAATACGTAAAAGATACTTTATATTAAAACTTGAATTCAAAAATTTGAATATTACAGGAAATATGAGCATTTGCAGTAAATAATGTTTTACTGCACATACGCAAAATGTAGTTCTATATAATGTCAACTTGAGATGATGTTTGATGAATTTGGTGGGAAGTATATTCTCATGGCCTTGGAAAGGATAAATTAGAAATAAAACAAGACAAAGTAAAAATAAATTAATTAATTAAAAAAACGCATTAAAAGACAAAAGATTTGTTTCCTCACATATGATACAAAAACTAATGTGGTTTTGTATCACATGAGAGGAAACAAGGGAAAAAGAAACAACACATAAAATGCCAAACTTGTGTGCTGATACGAATTTAGAATCAAAAAGTATTTTTGCTTTAATTGTGCTTAAAGAAATTGACGATTTAATTTAGGAAACCAATTTCTTTAATCCCACTGATGACACAAATTTAACAAATGGTTTCTTTTTTTTTGACTACTTTAAAGTCTATTATTAAAAAAATGTTTTCAAGATAAAAATAAATTTTAAAAAATTCTACTAATGTTTTTTTTTATTAAAACAACTTCCCTATCATTGTACACTAAAAAATGTTCAAATTTAGCAATCTTCCCTATTTCATATGACTCGTCAATTCTTAAGTGCCAGTTGTTATAGGTGCACTAAAACCATTTAAGCACCCCTTAAGGGAATGCCGCATTTCTCTGTGTTACTGCAGTAACATCTGCAAAACATTCCTGCAAATCTGCATATTCTTATTTTGCATAAAAATTTGTCCTTCATTTGTGTATGACAAAATTAATTTCAATGCAAATCACCAAATGCATATATATATATATATATATAAAAGAAGGTTTAATAGTAGTTAATAGCATCTTAGTACAGGGTGCGTACTCAAATTTGTAGAAAAAAAGTAAGCACTTTTTAAGCACCTTAAGGGGAAAAGTAAGGACTTGTAAAATCTTTAATGCTGATGATGATCTTTTTTTCTTCTTTTAACTAAACAGGATTTAAGTTATAAAATATAGGTACAGGAGAGAAATTTAGTACCTATCCTACTGTCATGACTAGAATATATTCTCATTACCTTGTTACAGGAAAACATCTCTACATGCAGAAAAATAAATCAAAAATACTTATGCAACAAGATTTTGAGGTACAAAATTAGAATGCTAAATCATTAATTTCAATTACTTTTACATATAAAATAGTTCTTGCTCAGAAAACTCATAACATCTTCTTAAAAATAATGAGTTTTTAAACACCATGATAAAAAATAAGCACTCTATACAAACTTCGAATAAAAAGTAAGCACTTTTAAGGGCCTTCTAAAACGAAAATAAAAAGTAAGCAGTTTTTAAGCACTTTTCATGACCGTACGTATCCTGTTAGTACTTATTTCCAACATTATTACTGGAAGATTTCTAGGAAGTAACTTTTTTTTTAAAGACACAAAGTGCTAAATAAATAAAAAGGTTATTTACAAGACAATGAAAGATTTACCTTAAATTTTTGAAATTAGCTGCTGGCAATTTGTGTAAAACTTGCCATAATGCTTGTAACTTGGCTTCAAAATCTGTTACTCTACAAAGAGAGAGGAAAAAATAATGAACAGTGTCAAGGATTTTTTAACAAATTAAGTTACTTTCTAAATGAAAATCTAAATTCTATAATTTTTAATAATTGGACGAAAAAGACATTCACTCTGCAACAAAACTAAGACCGTCTTGAATGAACAATATTTTCCCAACACACTAGAACTCAGGCTGGCTTTACCATTTATTTCAAGAAGATTTTTTGCTCAAAATGCGGAATCTCATGCTAGAAGTGAAAATGAGTTGGAGACGTCATCTAGAGTTTTCTATTCTGAAGAGAGTTCTAAAAAGTTTTTGTTTGACTGAACAAGGTTTTGTGTTAATACAATGTACGTAATCTGGATTAAATTATTTTTATAATACGGAAGTCTGTGCTCTTTGGCCTGATGCTACAACAGTTTTAAAACTTCAAAAAAGATATTAGAAAATAAGTTTATTTTTCTTTTTACATTTTGTAGCATTTCCCCCCCCCCTTCTTCCTTTTCTTTTATTTTTATTTATTTTTTTTATTTTATCTGAACACACACGAAGAACAGAGCTGTTCTAGCTAGGAAAAGTTAACTAAAAACACTATTACACGATATGATGAAGAGAAAAATTTTCTTAAAATATCATTTGCTAAATTTTTTTATGCTAAGTAATTACATTTCTTTCTCATCTTGCTTGCTAAGTTGCAGATTTTTATAAAACTTCAAAGAATGATCAACTTCAGCATGTACGTATACGTCTGAATTTCTTGTTGGATTATGCTTTTTATTTAGATATAAAATGAAGTTTGAAATAATATTTCTTCTAAGAAAACCTGTTTCTCAGATAACTATTTGAGAGAAAACTTTTAACAATTTAAATATTAACATAAAAAATATAATAGACGTAAATAACAGTTGATTAAGTGACTAATAGTATATGTGAACATTCATTGCAGATTGTGATTAGTAAAATGATAAACCTGGGCGGTCTGGGTGAAGTACATCGGGAGATTTTCTCCTGGCAGGGCCACCCTAGGTGTGAAGGCCAGACCAACATGCCCAGCTAAAGTCAGTAGGCATAGGAGCCAAGTCAGACTTCTACCCTTTGGGTGCTCCTTAAAAAGAAGCTGCACAACCACCCTCAACCATGAGCTTTACATGGGCTCATGGATGGTGTCTAGCTGCCACTAGACAGAGAGGGATTAGTAACAACAACAATAAAATGATAAACCATATTTTAGCTTAAACTGGCCTAATAAATCCCATTAAAATTGCTATTGCATTATTATTATTATAGTGTGTACAGATTATACAGGGTGTTCGAAAATGATCTTTACAATTTAAACTATTATTTAAAAGAAAAAAAAGTTTATTAATTCATTCATTGCATATCAAAAGTGGATTGGGAATGTGATCACAATGGAATGCGATCAGTTTAACCACAGAAATGAAATGTAACTGTCCTCAAATGACTCATATGCCTGGGTGCATATGTGTCATAACAAAATGAAACTTCACTTCATAAGAGTGAATCTTCATTCTGCAAGCACTAGTAAAAATACACAACTGATTAATTAAAAGTAGAGTAACAATAAGTAGAGAAATAATAAGTCTAATAATAATAAAGAATAATAAGTAGAAAATAATAATAATGCGAAGATGTCATTACTTAGCGGCATTCATCCATTCCTCGTACAATACACTCGTAAGAAGAGGCTCGGGAAGTTCTCTTAAGTAGGATTTCAGTGCTCCTGGCAGAAAGAGAGAGTGGACATTTTAAAATGCATAACAAAAATGAGTAAATTCCATAAACATGTGTAATGAGTAAAACCTGCATTCAATTATCAAAAGCAGTGCAAGTTTATAAAATACCATAGCAAAGTGGCAGAATGCATACTTTTATGAGACAATAGCCACCTTTGGCGACTGGCTGATTTGCTGTGATTATTGCATGGGCAAAATTTAAACAAAATCTTGTATGCATGGCTTGGTCTTAATGATCCCCCCAGCACAGTATTTTTAAATTTCAAATTTCTATAGACATGTAACTCATACTATTTTAAAAGCATTACAGTTCTGTTCTGTCTATCATCTCACATAAAATCCGAGCTTTAATCTGGAATGAGAAACTTGGTTGCTGAATTGAAATATGTTCATGAGATTATATATTGTTACAAACATGGAAAGTAGCTTCCCAGAAATGTTAGTCTTATGGTTGGGAAGAGAGTTTTACAGAGGTAAGTGTGGAATGACGAGCAGCAGCCAGGCCCTGGACCCCTGACCTTGGCGACTAAATGTGGGACCTCAAAAATACTGGAATTTTCTCAATGTCTCTATTAGGGGCAGAGATCCGGATTTATCTAGATGATTCCATGTGACATCGCATCTTGTCAGGAAAGGTATAAAAAGCAGGGAGTTGCTGAGAGGAGACAATCGTCTTCAAACGTCTTCGGAGTTTGAAGGATCTCTTTGGAGTCTTGTTCGCATCACGAGTTGATCAGCTATTAGATGCTGAGTGCATTTTGTTCATGCTATTGCTGTTCTTATCCATCATTTGCTGTCTGTTTGTGCTGCCAATTTGTGCAACTGCTTTGTTTTTCCTGTGTTCGTGTTTTCTGGAGTATTCATGACTAAAGCGTCGTTTTTCTGTTACCAGCTTGTTGCGACTGTTTTCACATACACCCATAGGACGATTTTTGTTACAATATATATAAGGATAATAAGTGAAATCATTCACCATCAGAATTTTTGTAATATCTTAGAGAATTTTAATTTCAGATCAATTCTAAAATTCAGATCACTGCAATAAGAAAACAAAACTTCCAGCTGAGAGAGCAATAATTTATTTTCATACATCTAATTGTATTACACAAAAGGGCAGCTGTGTTTAGATATGCACAAACTTTAAAAAGTTTTCATCACTTTTGCAGACATGACACATGCTTGGAACAAAAAAAAGCTAAACTTCATAAATAATGAATCGTGCCCATCATAAATACAGAGAAATAAAATAAGTATAATTAATTGAACAATTAAAAAAAATTATACAAAAAGTGCTTGAGATATTAAAAATATTGTAGAATTATTATATAAAAGAAAATTAAGAATTGTAAAATCTGATACCAAAAATGCGGAAATCCACATTTCCGCGAAAATGTGTCATGTCTGCTTTTGAAGTTAAACCTTATCTGTAATTACCACAAAAAACTTTATTAAAACAATGCAAATTCCATTGTTAATAGCCAAATTTTCATAGCTTGGCTATTAACAATGGAAGAAAAGCTCAAAATAAAATATTTGTAGAAACAATGAAAACGATTTGAATTTTGCTAGATTAATTAAAAGCATTGTTGTAAAATATACCAAAATATAATTTTAGAAATTCATACAAAGCTCAAGTAGAACATATACAGCTTACAGACAAAACAGCAAAGTCTTAAGAAGCATATGACAAAAATAAAAATCTATGTTCAGAATAAAGTTATGAATTAATTATTGCTAGGCAGATGATACGATTAAATAACAGAAAACACAGATAAATTCTTCTCTTTTTTTTATTACAAATAAAAACACTCCCTAACTCATTACGTCAGAAAGTGTGGTCAAAGGCAGCAAGTCTTTGAAAGTGAATTACATGGCTACAAAAGAGAAAGATGGCTGCAATTAAACCTTTTTATACTGCTGAGAAACATGAAAATTTCCGAATGCCACGGCCAGTCGAATCCAGATCTCAGCCAATTACAATGACAGTTACTCTTACACTAGAGCTTAAGTAGAAATAATTTTATGAATTAAAAGTTAAGAAGCGTTTTTAAAAAACAGAAAAATGTGAAATCATTACATATATATATTCAGCTTTTGACAACTAGTCGAGTCATTAAAACAATTAGCCAGTCTGTTTCCATTTGGCTGAATTCAAAAATTCATTGCTGCATCTAAAATTAAAACACTGTGCAATATTAAAGCTCCACATGTATTGTGACCATCTTAATTTCCCATCTTCAAATTAAACAGTTGAAATAGAATTCAGATGAACTTTAAAGATATACATGTCAATCACTTTGCAACAGCAAACTGAGTCATAAGCAATTTTGGAATAATCAAGACTATATAAAAAATTGAAATAAAAGTTGTTTGGTGAAATCTACCTATTTATGTGATGTACTTCTTTAAAATATAAAATATGAACATAAATACATTTAAAAAAATAAACAGAAACTGAATTTAAATAAATAAACAGCTTTTACAAACCTGATACTACATGAGGATCTCGAATAAATTCAACTAAATCGGGTTCAATTCCCGCATCAAATGCATTCTGGATGAGGGAAACAGAAATTGCAAATTAGAAGCAAAGACACAAATGTATGTGAAAGAAATATTTAAGCTAATGGAAAATAAATACAGTAAAGCTTCGATTAACCGTCACCATCTGAACCAGAGACATGATGGCATAGGGGGAAAATGAAAATAAAATTATTTATAAGTGAATAGTACCTACAAATTTAATTTAATTTAATTTTACAAAATGATCAATATAAACTTCAATATAAGAGTGGTAATGTCCAGAAATGTATTGTAACACCATAAAAGCACATTAGTAGCGAAATCAAAACAGCATAGTAGGCATACCGTAACATTATGTTGACAAAGTTAACTAGGGTACTAAGAAACAAAACATTCATTCAAACACACAGGCTACTCTGTGCAACTAAGACCAGTAACATCCACACAGAAAGATATCATCTTTAAAAAAAACATAAAATAAATTTAAAAGAGAGTGGTTTAAATCTTTACTCTTTAATAAAAATGCAACTTTTATAATTAGGGAGATATTCCATATAAGTGATTACTTATCCAATAGACTTTTTCCCATAGGCATACCTGATTTTCTTTTTCTTCTTCTAAATTAAGTTACAGAATTTGACGGGGGGGGGCCGGGTCATTTTTTTTTCAATCCTAAATTACATTATAGAAATTGTTTTGTTGTTTTTCTTTTTCGAAATTCTTTTATATATATATATATCATGTCTCTTTTCTAAATTGTATCTCAGACTTCGTTTTTTTTACATGTTATTTACTTTTTATTAGATTTTATTAATTTTTCTTTTTTTTTGGGGAGGGGGGTATTTTATGTATGTTTATTTATTACATTTATTTGATTTTTTTAATTTTATTTGTTTGCAACTACTTATGTTTGCTGTTTATATTTTATTACATTTATATTCACATTTGTATTTTGCATTACTTTTGTTTTATTTCACTTATATTGTTTTTGTACTGTAATACCCAATTTTTCTATTATATTGTATACTTCTATTATATTGTATTGTACTACTTTAATATTTGCATTGGAATCTTACTTCCCGCCGACTTGTTGCATGCTTTAGCAACACCTCTTGGGTAAGCAGGGACGGCATGGGCAATTTAAAAAAATACCAATAACACAATAGGTGACTGGTCAGTGACGGCTTCGATACAAATCAAGGTCAACTCCTCCGCCACTGACGATTAGTCATTTCCAGCTTCATACAGTAAGGTGTAAAAGTAATCTCTGGGCAATTTTAAAGATCTCTGTTTGTTTGTTGATATTTTTTTAGATGGCAATGGATAACAGAAATGGACGGTCAATCAAAGTTTTACTGCACTGAATTATTGAAATTTGAAATAATTGGTACTTAAATGAAGAAAATGCAGGGGGACGGAATTGCGACTCCATTTCATGAACACATGGAGCAACAATTTGACACAATTTCAAATAATTCAGAATTTTAATATGATACACATACATGCATTGTTTCAAACAATTTCATTACCAAGATCAAAGTATCAAATTTGAAACACATTTATGGAAAACTAATTAATGTTTTGCAAATGGCATAATTTTATGATACACATATAAACATGTATATTTTCAAACAATTTCATCTAGCAATGCATAAGTGCAATTGTGTGGAAGGGGGCCAGAAACATGATCAGATTTTTACAAGTTTACTCAAACAAGAAGTTTGACTACTTCATTGAGCTTGATATAATCTAGAAGTTTTAAATTTGTAAAATATCTTAATAATACATTTGTAGTAAAATAAAATCTGAAGAAACCAGTGAACCTGAAAAAAAATTCAGAAATTCACAATTTAACAAAATAAACAATCCAGAATATAATCATCCCTGAAAATGAAGAAACAAATTAATTGAAATTGATACCTAAAACATTAATTTTTAGCTCTTAGTATTATTTATTTGAGAGCATAAAAATTAAATCAATATTTCAAGTTAAAAAAAAAAAAGAGGGTTCACAAAAGGCGTTTTAAAACAGGAAAAAAGTATTTACTGAAGGCTTTAACAAATCACAAAGGTTGTCTTTTCAAACTCTGATGGAAAAAAAAACTTTATCAAATACAAAAAAATAACTAATACATAGTGGCATATATAAAATAAACATGACTTGGAAAGCACTTGATTTACTGTAGTCAATAAGTAAATGAAATAAATGTCTTTTCAAAATAATTTCCAACAATATTGCAAACTAAACACCAACCTATGAAAGATAAAAAAATTCAATGTATTGTCACTTGAAGCAACACCACCTATCTCAATTTTTTGTAACCAATAACGAATATTTCTGAATTTTTTTTCACATCTGATAGGAACATCTGGTCTCATGCTCATATCAAAAATGTTACAAAAATTCAGATCCATTAATTATTGGTTGCAAAAAATAGAGAATTTTCTTCCTCTTTGAAATTTCAAAAAATTGAGGTAGGTTAAGTGACGATATAAAAAGCACTGTGCACATTTTTATCATTAATTGCATGACTAAGAAGATATTACAGCCCCAAGGATTGGATAGTTTTCCAAGTCAATATTCAGGTTTCAATTTTATATGTCATTTTTTATGATTTTTTTTTTATTTGAAAACGTTTTTTTTCCCCCATCAAAGTATGAGCAGATATCCTCTGCAAATTTTCTGAACTTTCAATTAATACATTTTTGTTGTTTTGAACTCCCTCTCTCTCTCTGTTTTTCCCCCCTTAAAATACCGATTTAGTTTTTATTTTCTCAAATAAATTATACTAAGTGCCAAAAACTTATGTTTCTGCTACAGTTTCAATTAAATTATTTTTAAAGTTGTTTTCTCGTTTTCTTCATCAAGCCTTTCTCAACTTAAGAAATGCTTGAATCATTGGTAACAACAAAAATAAGAATATTTTGCAACATTTCATAATAAAATATGGTCATTAAACAACCATGTTTCATTTGAATCTTCTTAGAACCAGTATTTTCATTCTTTAGCAAGTTTCTAAATTTAGTTTTTCTTTGTTACTGTAGAGCAAATATTTAACAATAATTGTCAACATGCAAAATTTTAAGCACCTACGTTTTTTTTTTTTATTTTAATGCAACTTATTAAAAAATATTTTATATAGAAAAAATAATGCTCACTTTCAACTTTTTTAGTTTTGAAGCACTTCCTGCAATACGCAGCAATCCCTGTGAATAACACATAATATGTCTACAATCTGCATTCCAATAAAAATGAACAAAAATAATAATAATAATAAATAATAACAAGTATAAGAAAATAAATACTAATAAACATAATTTCATATAAATAAATTAATTAATATAAAATTTTTAAAAATTAATTTCATTTTTTATTTATTACGTTAACATAATTTAATATAAATTAACAAAAAAATATAATAACATAGATAAAAAAAATATTTATTATATAGTGAATATTTATTAGCATAGTGAAAAAGCTTAAGAATAAATAACAGGTATAAGAAAAGAGGTTACTTCTTCTAAGATTCCGTATTCCAAAAGAAAAGAAATACTCGTTTCTATCACTTGAGCGATTTCTCGATTGGTTACTCGCAGATGCTCGTCCAGCGAACAACCATAGACAGGTTTCTGGGGGAAGTTATCTGAGAAAAATGAAATCCCCTTTACATGTTGTAAAAAGGAACGACACATTTTAACAAATAATTGCTGTCACTCTATAAAATGAGAGTAGTTTTAACATCATAATGTTTATAGGCTGGATACTACTTGCTAATTGCAACATGTGTGATGTGACATGCATGATGCAAAAACTGTTCAAAACACTCAAGAGCAGAGTTTCCCAACCTTTTTTCCCCCTTGCGTACCCCTTGATTAGTTCTTTAATTTTTGCATACTCTCTACTGTCATATCCCTCTCTCCTAACATCTGTCTATGCAAAGAAGATCTTTTCAATAATGTTAAGTAGTTAGCTGAAGAGTCGAATTACTCTAAAAAATAAACTTAATTAATAAGTCTAAACTAAAATTAAAAAAAATTCAACAGAGTGGTGCTTGGTGAAGGTACAGCTTTTGCGAAGACATTGATAATTCATGCGCAATCGGGGCTGGTGAAGATAATATATTAATTATTTAACAGGTTTCCTTTATCTTTCTTTTTTTCTTATTTTGAGCACAGGCTTTAGATTGCACAACTTTCACTTTTCACACGACTTTGTGGAGCAAAATTTTGTAACTTTCTCAATCATTTATGTTTCCTTATGTCTGCCATTACAGATTTTGATTTTGTGTACCCCAACTGGTTCTTTGCATACCCTCAGGGGTACATGTACCACAGGTTGAAAACCTCTACTCTCAAGGGCAGATTATTGAACTTAGAGTTATTGCATGATTACTTCTTGGGTACTAGGTGCTCACTAAGAAAGGGGGTCAAAATTTTGATTACGACTTTTAACTAAAAATAATTTAATTTTTAAAGATTTTTTCTTAACTTTGGAGCATATTATTGCACAAAAACTATTTTTTACACCTCTTTAAAATTCAAAAATGCTCTCAATTTTCAAAAATATAAAAAAAACTCTAATTTTAATAAGTTCTTAAAAATTTTTACAATAATACTTTTTACTGTTTCAGTTACTGCATTTAAACACATGCGGATGATTGGATTAAACATACGTTGCAATGATAGTAAATACATTTTTGTGTACTATACAATTAAGGGTAAATTTGCATTATTTTTAAGAAGATAGAAAAATCACTCTACACTGTTCCAGACTAGAGGTTTGAAATTTTTTTTAAATTTATTTATTTCTATTCATAACCATACTAGCAGTACGTGCATGCCGTTACCCATGGAATCAGGACTTCAACAAAATGAGAAAAAAGAATGCCCACAATAATACAAAAAAATTTTGAAAACAAAATCAAAACAAAAAATACACAATGGATTGTAGAAATGCATGCTGGGAATGAAAGCATATGACGTCACCTGCCGCGAGGAAGGTCACTCATCCGGAGAAACTCTCACTGTTAAATCTCGCTAGCAAAAAAAACGTTTGAACTGATCAGGGAAAAATTAATTTTAAAAAAAACGAAAAAGATATTTTAACAGTTCTTATTTTAAATCCAACAGAAACATTCCAGTTATAAGCTGAAAAAAAATGAAAATTATAGAGATGTTAGAACGTCAGACGCAATAATTTGAAGAAATCTTTATTAAAAATTACCATAAAAGTGACTATTTTTCAAAAATTTCTCAAAATTCAATAAATTATGTTAGACTTACGAAACAAACTTCATTGGAACGGAAATTGTTTGTTCTTTCCGATGGTGTAACTGTTTTTTTCATACAATTATTCGAATCCATGCTATTGAGAAATGAGTGCGAAAAATCACCCAAAACACAAAGCATTAAATAAAAAAATTTCTAGATTAAATTTTAAAATTCCGGCTTCGAGGTGCATTCAGTCACCATTACAACTACCTGTGTGCCAAATTTCATGGCTATAAGTGTGATAGATTAGTCTAGACATCGCAGACACACACACATAAATATTGCCTTTTATAAGTATAGATTAAAACTGACTTTCTATTATTTAGTTACAAAGTATTTAAAAACAAACATAACCCTTTATTCTGGAAAACCAAAATAGTTTTGCTCAGTAAATTTATTTAAATAAATTTCTATTTTATAAGCTTGTCTCAGGCAAAGAAATAGTTTAAGCACATTAATATACA
>BGPR01005609.1:18054-46166 GCA_013235015.1 Araneus ventricosus | reverse complement strand
AAAAAAAAGGACATTAAAGGCATCCAACATTTGTTTAGAAAGAACAAAAACCAATGGTTTTATATCTATAATATGTGAGAAAACAAATGAAGAAGTGATATAGTCTACAAAATGTCATATTTGGATTCATACATTGTATGCTGGCCTGAATTTGAGAATCAGAAAATACTTTCGTTTTAATCATGATCAAAGAAATAAGTGCTTCTATCTGGGTAATGGGTTTCCTTAAAAGGATCAGTGACATTTAAGACTTTAACCTTTGAGGACAGCCATACGTGTAACGCTACGAGAAGCCAGCATGCATGTGTGACAGTCGTCCTCAAAGGGTTAAACTGTAAGACATCCTACATTAAATTGTATTTCATGAAAAGTTAATTGCATTGTTTTCAAGATAAATAAACTAGAAAAAAAAATTCTACCACTTGCTTTTAATTAACACTACTTCTATACCACTGAGCACCAAACAATGTCCAAATTCAGCAGTTATCCCCCAGCACTTGCAAAATAGTCAATGATCACAATAACACTACAGTCAAACTAACATTATAACAAACCCTAAACAGACCAAAGTAGAAGCTTGCTATAACAGACAGTTCACTATATCTGATTTTTCAAACACTGAATACACAAGATTTGCTATAATCCTAAAATTATAACTGAACAAATTAATTGCATTTAACTGCAATTAGTAATGGGCTACAATACATTAAAATAAATATTTGTTCTTAAAAAACTGAGCAGTGAAATTAATTGTACTTGCATTTATTTCTCTAAAGTATAAAAATAAGTAGTGATTTTTCATTAAAGAGCTGAAACTAAGCTTGAAAAGAGGAATTTTTGGTTCACCTTTATCTGAATTCCTTGCTTTTGAAGATCTATACAAGCATTAAAAAATGCATAGGTAGAATATGAGTTCGACTGAGACCAATTAAAAAGTCTGTTACAACTGCGGCATCGTTATATCTTGGGTATGTTATACTAGAGTTTGGTTCATTATATCTGAATTCCTTGTTTTTGAAGATCATTACAAGCGTTTGAAAATACATTAGTGGCATAACTGAGGGATTGTTACATCTTGGGTTCATTACACTAGGGTTGAACTGCAATTTATAATTTATAACTTAACTGCAATAAAATTATTCACATGCACACAAGAAAACATTTAACTTACGAATGATTTCTTCCAATACAGGAAGAGACGCTTCAAGAGTCGTCAAAGCATTTCGGTGGTAAGTAGCTTGCAACTGATGAAAATTAACAAACAGCTGTGCCAACTGCGGTTCTTTACTGATGAGAGAAAACATTTCAGCAGCCAGCAGGTCCTGTAAGAGAAGAAATGAAACATCAAGAATATCACTAATCTAGGATGCTCCAAAAGTTCATCATTTGATACATGAACACAGCAAAAGTCCATTATAACAACAATGCATAATTGCGGTGAAAATTGTCATTGTCACAGACTTCTCATTATAAGTTAATCACAATAGAGTAAAGCCTTGTTGAGAATGTTACAACAATAGAAAAGAAACCTATAAGAGGATAATTCTATGTGAAATCAACCAAAAAAAAATGATTTTGGCCATCAATGTTTTAGATTGTAATGATTTTTTTTTTGCCTCTTTGTTGTACTTACCTTCAAGATGAAAAATACAAATTTTCTTCTAGCTTTAATAGAATGTCAATTTTTGGCTCTTACATCAATTCAATTTTTAAAAAGAGAGAATGAAATGTATGCTTTCTCCGTCACTTTCGTTAACATTATAGTTAAAGCTAACATAATATTTATACACTATAAAAAATACTTTTGTACTCAATGACAGCCCAATGTAAATCACTCATAGTAGCGAGATTCCCATTATTCAGACTCATACTCGTTATATCGGACTTTCACTGTAATTAAAATTAACTCTCTCCGATACCTAAACATTTATATCTGAAAATTCCATCAATATTTAAACTTTAATGCATCTGTCATTAAAATATTCTGGAATATTGATGTACCATCACATTTGCAGATCCATTAGCGTAATTGAGTGTATAAAGTTTTATTCTCATGGATTCCTGCCCATGTTGGCATAAAAGGTAATGGTTGGTTAGGTGTTTGGATTTTTTGGCACGAAAGCCAGATCTAGCTATGCTGAGACAATCAAATCATAAAAGGTAATGAACACACAGATACAGCCACTAAATCTACTGCTGCATATCGTTCCCAACTTCTAACTTATACCGATGTCAAGGGCTCACTACGTAAACGGATGCTGAATACTTGGCAAGAGATTTGGATCCACAAAGTAAAACCTGCTGTCACTCAATGGACCTCATCTTTAAGCCGGAAGGATGATGCAATTTTAACTTGATTGTGTATTGGCCACTTGCATCTTAATACCAGATACTTGCAGTTTGGTAAATATCCACCAATCTGCAGTCCATATTCTCTGACCATGTACATGTTTTAATTCATTGTTCTACTTTTAACACTGTCTGTTCTAAGTTCTTTCACATCGCTTATTTTAACTTGGAGAAAGACCTCATGCTAATTTATTCAAGGTCTTGAAAGACACCAGTATTTTTAACAACCTTAAAATTTACAAGTTTACTTTCTATTCTACTAGTTTTTAGCATGAATTTTAATTATTTCAAACTTAGACTTTACATTACGAATGTGGTTTTTGTGCAGCATATCCTGGGAAAAGATCTAGCACCACATCCTCCTTCAGAGTGGCACAATGCTTCAAAATCACAGATAAAGATTTCTGCATATACCAAATACTAAATCAAAAATTCCTTGACAATAGTAACAAAAAATATTAAAAGCACAACTTGAAAACTAGAATTTCTGGAAATTGTTACAAGTGCTTGCCTTCACCAGTTACTGTGCTAGTGAAATTCAAATCAACTTAATAGTCACCAATACCATCTGTTTTTGAAGAAATCTGTAACATAGATTTAAAGTGAACTTAGGTGTTTGTTCAGGATTTTATGAGCACTGAAGTGGTTTGTAATGGAACTGTCTCATGATGCTATAAAAGCAAGGATGTCAAACTCAAATACTAGCATGAGCCAAATAAACAAGGTCTAAATTTATGAGGGCTGCAAAAAAAAAAAAAAAAAAAAACTGTTTTAGAAATGTAGGTTTATTTCGAAAATTCAATTTACAAAAGAACAAGGACAACAGTAAAATTTATGTTTTCTTTCTGACACCTAGCACCTCTTCCCTGCTGTCATCTTTCCAACATTGGGAGATATCTCGTCTCCAGTTACTAATTTCAAATCTGATCCATAGTGAATATCAGTAATTTGGGGTTTTGACAGATTTATTTCCTTCCAAACATGGAAATAATCCATATGGCATACCTCCATTTGTTAGTAGAGATAATCACTGCTATTGGCAAGGGAAATGATATACCAACGTAACACGACTAGTAATCGGTCATTGGTGAATGCTGTGGTTCATAATTAACCCTTTGCAGACTGGTAAGCAGTATATCCTCTGCCAAAGGGTATATGTATATATATACCCTCGGCACACCACTGTCAGTATGTAAAGTCATTAAAGGTTAACTGAGTCCCGTTCCTACTGAAGGGAGAGGGCCCAGGGAGAAAAAGAAGGAATGGTGCTTCCAGTCAAACACCAAAAAGATAAGAATGGGGGGAGGCCATAAAAAAGCATGGTAGGTATTTCTGTTGTCTCCATAGCAATGATAGGGATGGGAAGATGGAATTCCAAGGGTTGACAGACTCGTGTGAAGTGGTTCAAAGTACAGACACAAAAAGATGTTAGTTAAGCTGCTGGCCGAGGGGTCAGAGACACAAGAGAGGGCAAAAGAAAAAGAACAAAAGAAGTTACAGTGAAAAACTGTTTAATTAAGTTTAAAGAGTTATAAGTATTTAGACTTCAAAATATTTCTACCCCGAGCAACACCGGATATATAAGCTGAATATACTGACAAGTTAAATAAACATTAGCGAAGGTGGAAAGCTCACCATCTCTCGAAGCTCTTATTTACATTCCTTCTACTTGCCTCAATGATTCTCACTGACCTTGAAGTAGTCAGTTCGATCTGATTGCTCATGCAAGTGTATGAAACGCTCTCCATAGGCCAACCTTTGACTGTTATGATTATCCTTCCAGAGCAATATGTGGCTGTTATGGAAGAATTAAGCACTAAAAGACCAGATGAGGACAAATCTGATGCATCAGATCTCAATGGAGAAGAGACTGAATACAGTAAGTGCGAAATTGATTCTGAGATTGATGTGAAGGACAATCCAGTTCACAAAGAGAAAAGGAATTCAAACAAAAATGTGTGTACCATCTATCCATTCAACCTCTAATTTTTATTATACCATAAAAAATAAAGATGTGTATAATCAAATAAGCTCAGAGTTGGAAAAAACTGGATGGGGCCTAAAATGCACCAGCCCAATTCGAGTGTTGCACAAAAGTAACCTCTTTGCAGAAGGTAAATAATTATGTATAATTAGCCATATTTAAAATAAAACAAGACAATTTTTCAACATACTGTTATGCTTGCTGGGCTGCATGCAGCCCACGAGCTTAACAAACCTGTTATAAAGGGTAAGTAACCCTTTCCGGCACAGTGGTCGCAAAAGAGGACACCAACTTTAAAATTTTCTAAAAAAAATCAATTTCCATTTTGAAACCCAGAAAATTGCAAGAAAAGGCAGCTTATAGTTCGCCCTTTTAAAATGTAGGTAAGCAGCACAATCAAATTTCACTTTCATTTTGGAAAAATTATAGATTTAAAATATCCAAATTTCTTGACTCAAAAATAGGAATTTTTTTGAGTTCTTGACTTTTACAATTTTAGCAAATTCACTCGACCATTTTCCTCAAATATTCTAGAAGTTTTAATTTATGATTGTGTATACAATTCAACATTATTTTTTTGGGGGTTTTAAGATGGCTGAACCCAAATGGATCCTCATATAAGGGGGGGTCGCCCACTTTGGGGACAACCCCTCAGAATGAGGGTTTTTTTTTTTTTTTTTTTGTAAATTCTATGTTTAGACAATAAACATAGAATTTACAAAACAACAACAACCCATTCATGATGCTTTTTCATCATATTTCAAAAAATTTAATGCCTTGTATCAGAAAGGGTTAAAAAACATGAGGTCCATAAAACCACACAAAAGATAAAACAGTCAGATCTTATTGTAGGTATATTAGGTTGTATGGCAGAACGACTTAAAAGGCAATTACTAGAAGAAGAAAAAGTTATTGATTTAGTAGCGGGTCCAGATGCCTATAGAGACCTCCGGAGATTAATTAGTCCCGACTATAAATAAAACCTGAAAATTTGTTTCGGCAACAACAAAGAAATGGAGAAGAGCTCACCCTGCACTGATCTACTTTCTGCGAGGCATCCTCCAGTTCATCCTTCAAATTATCAACCTTGCCCACGGTGTTGAAGTTGTTATTGACTGAGGCTTGCATGCTGTGTTTCTCCGCTGTCTGGAATCTTAGTATATCAGATAAGAAGAGTTAGTGAACACAAACTTTAAAGCATGATGGGTACTTTTCCATTATATGCACACCACTTGGCACTATATTGAAGATATGTTAATCTGGCCAAAAAATATGCGATGCGTATGCTACCGGCAATGTATGAAACACCGGCATTCTATAGAATGCCTAAGCATTTTTAGGCAAAGTGTGAAATTTAAGAAATATTTGAGCAAAACCTCAGTATTCTATAGAATGATAAATGCTACTTGGGAAAGCATGAAAAGTAGGTCATGATAAGCTTTTATTTAAAAGACATGCATTCTACAGAAATACACGTTGCTTAGAAAAAATAATAAAAAAGTGTCATTAAAAATCTTAAGTTCAAAAACTATAAAAGAAAACAGAAGTTATACAAAACATAGTTTATACCTTTCTTATTTAAGGAAACAAAATAAAATATGAATCAACTTGTTGCATCAAGAAAACAAATAATTTTATTTTGAATTGCACTCAATTTTATTCCTTATAAAATCGAATCGGTAATGCTTCTCATACTTTGCCAGCTAGTCATTTGGCATTGTATAGACTGCTTAGAAAATGTGTGAAGTATTAATTGTCTCATAATTATCTAAAAATGCTTAGGCATTCTATAGAATGCTGAATTTCATACTTAGTCGGAAACACATATAATGGATAAAATTATACTCGGCTCCTTTTATCTCTTAACAAATTTTCCTGGGGTGCTGCATCGGCAGTTTGGCTCAGCTTCTTTCCTGACAACAGCACTGCAAACTCGAGTATCACAAGCCAAAATGTGCCAATTTGGCAGAAAACGCATGGTGTGGCATGGATAACAGAAAAATAATGCATAATGATAGGATTGTTTCTTTAAAATCTATCTTATGAAATAATATGAAAAATTAGCAGTATTCTAAATAAAATTCCTAACTTTCTACAAGAATAAAAGAACTTCATGAAATTGCATATACCTTGTTCGAGCTGAATCCATGTCCAACACCAATTTCCCAAGTTGCTTGCGCAATTTATTAATGTTATGAATTTCATTCTGGAAAGATAGCAGCAATCATAACTGATGATGCCAGAATACAAAGAAAATTCAACTTCAGTTACCAAGAAAATCCATCAATCCAACTTAACTTAAAGCATAGATTTCAGTAAATTACTGTAAAATTACAAAGATTAAGATAACTGTGAAATAAAATTAAATTCTGATTACTGAAAGATTGATTGAAAATCATTTTAAAAACTTTTTATAGGTGTATATTAAAAGATTTTTAAAATATCAAAAAATAAAGATTAATTTGGAATTCTCTGAATTCCCTCAAAAATAAATCAAAAGGGGGGGGGGGCCTCATAATGACAACACTTTGACTTCAAAATCTAGCTAACTAGAAATATATGGCAGCCGAGAACTGGTCAGGAATTTGGGAATACATACAGAAAAGCACCATTTATATGTTTCTCCTCTATACATTGTTTCATCACATTCCCGATTCATTTGTATTCATCGCAATGATAAAGTGCTTTGTTTATATGACGCAAAGCTTTGGCTATCTGTCGTCTTCCCCCATTCTAAAATGTGAAAATATCCTCCTTTCTAGTATGTGAACTGTGATAAAGACACCATGATTTTGCAATCAGGATTCATACTGTATATATGATTGTAAAATTCAGGAGTTTCTAAGGATTTTTTCAGGAGATAACATGAAAAAAAAAATCAAGTTTAGGGGGATATGGACAATTAAGTATTATAATAGTGTGGACAATTTTTATAAAATTGCCAAAAAAGTATACTAAATATCAATTCTCCCATCTTTCCCAACTGCAGTGACTCGGAACAAGCGCGGTAACTCTTTCGGCAAAGGTCAGAAGTAAGAATTCCGGATTCCAGCGACTTTCTATCAATAAGGGAAAATGGAAACGTCATATTTTTATGTTTTATCATAATTTAATTTTTTGCTCTTCGATTGTAATTTTTCAGGAGACAAAAAGAATATCAGGATAAAAAAACACAATTTTCAGGAGTTTTCAGGGCCCTCAGAAAGAAAAAGCAAAATTCAGGAGTTTTTCAGGAATTTCAGGAGGAGTACGAACCCTGTGCAATTATTCACAGTTGATGAGTTAACAGAAGTCAAATTGTTTGATGCTAATTTAAGCGATGATGAAGAAGTTATTCCACCTTCCTTTAAAGATGCAATAGACTCCACAGAAAACCTTTCAGTTCTTTTGTCAAAAGAATAGGGAAAAAAACATTCAATGAATTCAATTCGATTCCTAATGCTGTACTTAATACTCACAGACAATGAGCATGTCAGATGACAGTTCAAGATTTTTTTTGATTAAACACCTACCTTCATGCACATAAATCATATAAAATATGTATAATTAGTACTCAAGATCTGCAATAAAGGTATGATTTTTCTTACCTTTATGATGTTTAATTTTAAAATTTAATTAATGTTTTTAGAGCTATGTTGTCTGCAAGTACTATCAAGAAACTTTAAAATTAATACTTTTAAATGAATTTGCTTTAGTAGTATTCAATTTGTAATAATCAAACATGTTTATTAAAATACCAATTATACGTCTTTTCATTTATACGTCATTTTACGTCAGCCTCTTGAAAGACGTATAAATGGTGCTTTATTGTATTGATTTGGTAGACAAAGTAAAAAAAAAAAAAAAATGGAATGCATTCAGTTCAGCCATGCAAATGAAATGTAATTGTCCTACAAATAGGACGTTGGACATTAAAGGGTTCAGAAGTGTGTGATGAAGTTGACATCTTATTGAAATAAAAAAATCATTTTTGATTAAAAACAAAATTTAATACTACTAGGCTCAGTAATAATTGAGATAACAAAACAAAATGAAGAAAAATTACAAGAAACAGTGTAATTGCGTTTCAAGTTCTCCTTTCATTTGAAAAATACCACAGAGGTAACTTTTTCAAGAAGCCAAGTAAGTCGAACAAATAAAACAAAATACCAATTTTAATATCTACCAAAAAACAACAGAAACTCACTTCATGATCATTTGGTAGCTTTTAACAGAAAATATACTCAAATTGAAAATTAAATATATATATTTATCAAATTGTTGCTGTAATGCTTTGAAAAGGGTGCCAATTGTTGGGGAGGTGAATAAAAGAGAGTGTGAGCAGGAGATCACTCCACAATAAAATATTTCATTTTCTTTACATAAATTGTTTCATCTAGACATTAGAATCGTGAAATAATAAAATGTCAATGATGTATATTTTGCAATTACTTTTTTTTATCAAAAAAATAAAATGTGTATTTTAGTTCAAAACATGAATATAATGAATATCTTAAAGAGTATTTTTTTTAAATTTATGTTCATTTCAAGCTATACTAAAAATAGGTATTTTCAACAAGAAATCATGACACAGCAAGCAATATAAAAAATATCATGGGGCTCACAAGTAACTTAACACTTTTATCAAATTAGAAATATCAATAATATTTTAGATAAACAGAAAGACCTTTCTTTCATCTATCACTGAATTAATAGGAAACTAAGTTCTCAAGTTATGCAAATGCAAAAAGGCCTCTTTAAAGGAGGGGAAGGAGACTTAAGAAATAACCAATTATTTTTAAAGGGGGGGTAAAAACAATACTCACATCTAATACAGAAGAAATGGGCTTCAGCACCAGTTTTTCAACTTCATTATTATAATCTAAGAGCTCAGAGCCCAATTTGGTTTGCGCAGAAGAACATTCACGTAATGTATCACTGAAAAATAAAATTTACTAAAGTTAATAAAATTTGTTATGTTACAAGATATGGATTTTTGTCATTCAACATACACTCATCTGAATTAGAGAAAATTATACTGTATTTCAATAAAATTTCAATAAAATTCAGTCTTATCAAAAACAGCCAGTGGCAAATCCAAGATTTGGATGTGGGGGAGGCTGAGGTCATAAACATTTTGTATTGTTGTGACGAATGTCAAGCCTCATGTAAACCAAAACACTTTAAGTTTACTCACCTCACAACGAGAATCACAAAGAACACTACAATACTTTTGATAATTCAATAAAAAACAAAATGAAATAACTAGCCAAAAAATGTTTTTGACCATGTCAACATACAAGTACAAGCAAAATTACTACAAAAGTGGGAAATTTTTCAAGCTTGTCAAATCAGGAAAAAATGCTGTCACGTTTTTTGTTGTTGTTGTTTTTAAGGGAGAATAAAAACAAACAGTCGTAGTGATTTTAAATACAAACGAGAATTCTGGTTTATCTCTGGGGGGGGGGGCAGCAGAAGCCCCCCAATTAGCTACTGAAGAGAGCTATAAATAATGCATATTATTTTGCAATATCAATTCATGGCAGAGAAAATTTCATGTAATTAAAATTATTTAGTAATGTAAAACTAAACCCACCGTAAATAGTTGTTATGTACAATATTATTTTAAAGAAAAGATGACAAGATTTGAATATAACAGAAACTCACCCAAGAATAATTATTCTAAGAAAATGTTTTATACAAGGGTCAACAGATTAAACAAAAACATCACATTGTTACAGTGATTATAATGACTGGGAACTTTACTTTTATTTTCAAATTCAGTTTATTTCACAACACAAGTGATTAACGAATCTGTTTACAAGATGAAACAAGCGGGAAGGCAAATGTAGAATCCTTTACGTTAATGTTACAAAAGTAATGAAATGTTACATATTGATCAATACAGTAGTAGCCGATGACTTATTGTTTCTACACATTGCAAAATTTACGCTGTGATTCTGTTTCCATGACATTTAATTTTTTACTATATCAAGGTTTTATCATTCTACTGAAAAGGTTATGCTAGATTTATTGGTCACTACATTGGTCATTTTTTTTTTTTATATCTCAACACATAATCATTCAACAGGTAGTAGTCATAAAGACATAAACATCTCAGCAGTGCAAATATCTCCTAGATAACATTAAGCCAGCCTATCTGAAACAGTAACAAGTATTTGACTCTTAACACAAATAAAGAAAGACTCTAGATTTAAAGATTAATTAATTTAATCTAGGTTACAATATAATTGTGCAAACATTACTCTGTCATATGGTAAAATCACATGATATGAAACATTTAAACACTACTAGAATCAGCTCATTTAGAGAACTCCCTGGTTACAGAGATAATAGTCACTAAATTCTTAACATATAAGAGAAAAAAAATTATTAAACATTGTGAGTGGCAAATTTAATAAGTGTGTTTAAAGCATAGGATATGAATGCAGCCATTCTGAACAGTAAATTTAAATCTCCATCGACGTTTAAAAGCAAATACTCAAGCAGAAAATCCCAAAACAATTTTAAAGTTAAGGAGATATTTTTCAATATCAACCAGCGGGAGTGGTCTCCCCTAAACTTTTTCGTATACTTCTTGAAAAAGGTGCCGTTTCCCCTCCCCCCTGCGTGGATAAAAAAATTCAAACCTATTGTAACCCAGAATCCAATGACTACCAGAAAATATTTAGGTAAAAAATCAAATTTAAAGAGATGCGTTCCAATTAAATGCGTACCGATTTCTACTCTTTCTTGGCTCAAGGACAATCTTTCGCGTGCACAGATTGCTTCCAAGTATGCATGCGCATGGAAAATCAGATGAAAACAAAAGCGCCAAGCAGGAGTCAATAAATATCGTGCACAGAAGATTGCGTTATGTATGCATGCGCATGGAGACAGCGGATTCGTTGGAGATGCAATTATACAGATCGACAGACAGTCAACCCTTTGACGGATTTGGCCCAAAATTTTATACGGACCTACACTCATGATGATAAAACTGTGTACCAAATTTTAGCCATTTAGCTATTCAGGTTTTTGAGTTATAGTGTTCGCATGACTTCGGACATACAGACAGACTTCTCGTTGACGGATTTTGTCCAAAATTTGACAGAAACCTACAAATTATGTTTAAAGACCACAAGCCAAATTTCATCCCCGTAGCTCTAAAAGTTTTCGAGTTATCGTGTTCACAGACGGACACACACACAGACAGAATTCCAAAATTGTGTTTTTCGGACTCAGGGAGGTCTAAAACGTGGAGATCCGTCAAAATCTCGAGTTCGAATTTTTTGGAGATTACAATACTTTCTCTTTGTATACTTCGTATATGAGAAAGTAAAAAGGATAAAGGGAACTCTTATTTAAATATCTATCTTTTTTGGACATTTTATATTAAATTTATTAAACAAATCTTGATGCCACCATGTTTAGTTAAATATCAAATTAAAGAAATTTGTCAAATTAACTAATTATCAAACTATTTGATTAATTAAAATTAACTATTTACATAACTTAAAAAATATTTAATTAATTGTGCCAAAATCTTCACTAAAACCTTTTTTATGGCTCACAGTATTTGCCAGCAATCTTAATCTTATTATTATCTAATAATTATCTTAATTTAAATAAAAGTCATTGTGGATATGCATGTATGTTCCTCATCTCCTTCTAAACTACTAGACTGATTTCAGCCAGACTTTGCACACTTTTTATTTAAGACAAGAAAAATGTCACTCTCAACTTTTCAATGGCCAAAAGTTAGTTAAAATTTCAGTTAATTAAAAATTTAGCAAAACGTTTTTCTGCTATATCTTTGGAAAGCATTATCTCACGAAACTATTTTTACACCATATTAAATTTTTTAAAATTAGCTTTACAGTGACAAAAATTTCATTTCCATATAATTTGTTTCTCTCAATTTAATATTTTTTCAAAATTAATTTTATACAGAAACCATAACAATATTCTTTATTATTGAAGAACTGTTGCCAGTATACATTAACAGAATTCTCAACAAATGCTAAAAGAAAATTTTAAAAGTAGACAATTAACAATTTATATCAGGACCAACTACTGATTTCATTTATTTTCATGCTTTAAATTAATGAATGATTAACTAGTTAATTTATTTGTTTCAAAAAATATTCATTAAAACCTTTCTTTTACTTTAGTAATTGTTAACAAAATTTGAAGTACCTATAAAACAAATAATAATTTACAGAGAAAACGGCTGTTTTTAAAAATTGTCTGGCTCAATTGATATTCTCATTTTAATTAAAAACGTTTCAGATCAGAAAAGAAATTTATGTATTATAATTTTTATACAATAATAGTTTTTACATTAAAAATATTAAACATGAAAGCATTTTAATCCGGAGCAAAGCCAGGTATATCAGCTTGTTTACCATACAAAAATGGAAGTGAATGCGGCTGATGGGAGCTCGTAACTTCTAAATAATTCTTGCTGTCGAAAAACTTTCAGTATAAAAGTAGTTTGTTATGATAAGGTGATAATTACCCTAATTGAAATTTTCTTTCTATCTTCAATCGTAATGGAGCTATGGGGAAACGATAAATTGGGGGGAAGGGAATTGAATATCGCTTTTCAGCTCATAACTTATAAGCAATTCTAGCTAACAAAAAACTTTTAATATAAAAGTTGTTCATTATGATAAGGTAATAATTCGCCTAATTTAATTTTTTTTTCTACCTTTAGTCGTAACAGAGCTATGGGGAAATTATAAGTTGGGGGAGGGGATTGAAAATGGCCTTTTAGCTCATAACTTCTAAGCAATTGCAGTTATAAAAAAGATTCAATACAAAAGTTGTTTGTTATGATAAGGCAATAATTCGCCTAGTTTGAATTTTCTTTCTATCTTCAATTGTAAGGGAATTATGGGAAAATTAAATTTTCAGTCCCCCACCATTTCCATCCCAAAATCACCCTTCGTGAATTGACCTTCAGACCTTGAATTGAGCTGGTTAGTCCATCTATGAAATCTGCCGAGATTTTCACTATCCTTACAACATATCCCTCGCCGGTTAAAATATAATCAAAATTAATCTAGTTATCGTGTTCACAAGATAACATGGGCAAAAGCGTTATACATATATGTATCTACTAATAATAAGGAAAAGAACATTTTGCCCTGTATTCTCATAAGGATTGGAGCTGCAAGAATGAAAGTGAGTGGAAGAGACTGCAAATGACGAGAGCTTTCCAACAAGGAGTAACATGCTTAGGTTAAAAGGTATTTCAAGTTAGGGGAAGGGAGGGAAAATCACTTTTCAGCTCATAACTTCTAAGCAATTGTAGCTATCAAAAAACTTTAAATGAAAAAATTGTTCGCAATGATAAGGCAATAATTCGCCAAATTTGAATTTCTTTCTATTTTCAATTGTAAAGGAATTATGGGAAAATGAAAATTTCCATCCCCTTCGAGCTGGATAGCCCATCTACGAACTTGACCGAGATTTTCACTATCCTTACAACATATCCCATGCTGGTTAAATTTAAATCTAAATTACTCCAGTTACCGTGTTCACAAGATAACATGGGGAAAAGCATTATACATATATATATATATATATATATATATATATATATATATATAAACTTTTCAATGAAGGGTGGTTTTGGGTTATAGGGATCATGATCAGTGAAGATCTGCAGAAATTTTCCGGGAGTCATGTCATGAGAACCATTGCAATAGGTAGAGTTCCTATAAGGATTCTACCTAATAGACACAAATTAATTGAATGATCCATACATCAAAATGATGAACAACACCTAATCCTTTTTCTTAATTAAAATGTGACGTACCTCAGCTAATATGGAATTATTTTAAATCTCAGAATTCCAATTGGAACTTAATTGCTTTGCCAGAGTCAAAGTTCAAATGCAATACAAATTATTAAATGAAAACAAAGAGGAAATATTAAACTTAATAGGTGTGAAAACGATAAAATTGTGTCACAATGCCAAATAAATAAATAAATAATGCATATATCAAGGTGTTTTTTTTAATGAAAACTTTATTGGCAGTGATTGCAACTACGTACTGTGCTTTCATTTAGTATATTGAATAAAACTGAATTTATTTATAGAGGGATTAAAAAGTTGAAAACATGATGAAAAATGAAAACACCGTAAAGTATAAATTCCCAAAGGGTTGCCATGAAAACACATAATTTCATTCTCGCATTCTATGCTTTGGCATCTCATTCTTAGTGTTAAAATTATTACTGTTACAAAAAAAATCAATTGCTTTTTGCTCCAGTATCAAGATTTTTTCCCCAAATTTTCTTTCTCTTTTAACAAATCAATCTTACTTTGGGACTTCTCAATCTAGAGAGGAATCACAATGTTCCAGAAAAAAAAAACATTAGGTCAGATATTGCTTGTACAGAAAGTAAATATTTAATCATAATGAAATTATTATATGCAGCAATTCCTAAAATGTCATAATAAAGGAATTAGCAATACTGAATTTGCACAAAGCATTCAAATAACTCAGGCAATAAAAAGAAAAACCAAAAAGAGATCCAACATTATCTTCATCCATAAGCAGCAATAATTCTTGATACTCGGTTAACTCAATTTAAAAGCAATATCCTAAACATCTATTTAGCATACTTAAACTAAGCAGTTTTCTTTTTTTTTTAATTTTGCCTTTTTCACAAGTCCACAGACAGCAAACTTTAGCAACTACCTATTTTTGAAAGGAAAACTAAATCTACTCTATAAATTACATGCACACAACCGAGTGTAATAAAATGTTTCAAGAATGACCATCTCTTAAGAAAAAGTAAGTAATATCCATAGATTTCTATTTATCTGCATGTTTATGTCAGATAAATCATTTCCTTAATATAAAGCAACCATTTAAATATTTCACCTTCGTTCAGTTTGATTTCAAGAGCTAATAAAATAATGGGCTTGACTCACAAATCGATGATTATCTAAGTTACTTTTACACTAAATGCAATAGCTTAGCTTAAAAACCTTCCTCATTTCTGAGCAATTCATATCTGGAGTGTCTAGTCCTTTCTATAAAAGACAAATTCATACAGTATTTTAAAATGGGGTTGCAAACCAAAAGAGAATCTTCTCGTCACAGAAATTCAAGCATCTGTAAACGTGCACTCTCGTATAATTTATTTACAAGAGTGCAGGCAGTAAACTTGCTTTTTCTTTGGTTCTGGCTTTAGAGAACAATATCAAAACTATAAAAACCTTTATTTCAAATTTTAGATAAGTTACAGATATCTTGGGGAGAAAAAGTTAATGGACTTCTCTTTTATAGAGTTGAGCTCTCATCTACATGCAGGCATACCAACATTGGAAAGGCGGCTTCTGTAGCAGAAGGTCTACGAGGGCGGCAGACAAACATGCACACACACACGGCAACAGACTCACGTCAAAATTTTGAATTTATATATTTCATCCTATTTTAAATAATCATATATTTCTATTTTTTTTAAATATCTTAACTGGATAAATAATACAAGAAATATGTATATATAGCACTATTATTAGAATTAGAAATAATTATATGACATTTTTCAGAAACCTAAAATGAAATGTAGAAAAAAATCTGGGTCATCATATCATGAAGGAATGTAACTAAAGCGACTGCGCACAAGGGGGAAAACTCGCTTTCGTAGAAATTTGATCTTATTCGTAGTTTGAGGAAATTTTCGATAAAATCTGTAGTAACTGCAGAGAATCTGTAGCAGTTGGCATGTATGTATATGCAACAAATGTTAAACAAGTGCCATCAAATTAAGTGATACAAATAATTTACTGAATTCCTTCTCAAACAACAAATATATTTGCAAGTTAAATATATATATATATAGTCCTTACCCTAACACAGAATTCTTTGAGAAGCTGCTCCCACTCTCTAACATTGATGTTCCAACAAGAACTTGAGGTATCTTCCTCTGTAGTAAAGGAAATTAGTGTTTAGAACAAAAGGTTTTCAAACAGCATTAAACAAACATTCAGAATATAAAGTTGGCCAGTACTTGCTTGTCAAAGCGGCCACCGAGCTTACTTGGCGACCTTCGAATTTCGCCAAGCTCTTAAGTTCCGTGTTCTAGCAAAGCTACTATGTTCCGGCTCCAACAGCTAGTGAAGCCAAAGAATGTTTTTTTAAGTTGAAAAAATCTGACCGGTTCCCACTTATTTTTATTCACAAAAAAATAAGCAATATTTTTTAAAAAACAATTCAAGTTTTAAAACAAAAGCAATATGTAAATACACGAGCAAAAAAGTGACACGACTACAGGACTGCACGTTTTTATAGGGCTGCAAATATCTTTGGCAAGGTTTTACCGCCATTTTGGCGATATATCTCGGTTGCTTGGCAATTCAATCTCGGTGGCCGCTTTAACAAGCAAGTACCATAGGCCTTAATATACAACAGATTTTTGCATGTTCTACTATAACATTACTGCAGTTTTCATTAAAATGTTCACAATTTAGTAATTACAATTCAGAATATGGTACTTTTCCCTTATACACACACCATGCATTTTTGGCCACATTTTGACTCATTCAACTATCGTCAAAAAAGAAGTCAAGACAAATTGGTGATGCAGCGCTCCGAGAAAATTCACCAAGATAAAAACGGTGTCAAGTGGTGTGCATATAATTATATCCATTATACACACAGCACACATTTTTGGCCAAATTGACATATTTTAGTTTGTGTTAACTATCATCAGGAAAGAAGTTAACCAAACTGGCAATGCAGCGCTCCAAGAAAACTCGCCAAAACAAAAAAAAAAGTGCCAATTGTATGCATATAGTGGAAAGGTACCCAGCTTACAGAATTAAAATACAAATATGCAAACTACCATGCGCTTTTCCACAGAGGTTTCGGAGCCAAAGTCTATTTGGCATGCTGCTATCTTCTTCTGAGTGGCTTGGCATGACAGCTTAATGGATTCTACTCTCTTCTCCGCATTTAATAAGTCTTCAGTCAGGACATCACTCTTCTCGGCTCTGAAGAAAAAGAGTTGAATAAGAGAAAATGAATACTACAATGAAATGTCAATAAAATAAATCATTTTTCAGCATCAATGCTTCTATCGTTACACAACAATGAGACATTCTTTTTCAATAAAAGTTTGAAAATTTTAAAGAAAATCAAGTTTACAATAGGTAGCTAATGACAATATCTCTACTAATAATAAAGGAGAATGCGTGTGTGTTGGCACTCTACAGGGCAGAACGCTGGACCTAGAGCTACAATATTTGGCACAAACATACTTTGGAGGGTGGGTATGTGCACCTCAGAGCCCTATTTTAAAATTTTAATTAGAATTTTAATTAATTAAAAATTGAGCAAAATTTTGGCATTTTTCCTTAATAACTTCCGAAAATATTACAGAACAAAAATAATATATATGCCATCTGAAAGTGCAAAAAATTATCTTTTCAATTATATCAATAAGTTGCAGTACAATTTGTTCTCTAATTTTAATAAAATTTTAAAAACATTTTTTGGCATAATTTACATAAAGACTTTTCATTGTTGTAACTCAATCGAAACCGTTTTCTTTGTTTAATATTTCAATGCGTGTTTCTCTTTCATGGTTGAAAGCTGAGGTAATATCCTAATAATTTTTCTTTTACATTTTATTTCATCAAAATTTTTGTGGGATCTTTAAAACTAAGCATGAATTTGGTTGCTATTTTTTCAGCATGTTTTAGCAAGCAGCTCGCCATAAAATGTGCTGCACCATTTCAATGTTGGAATCAAATGCATATTTTGTAATAAGAAGGAAAAGATGGTGCCTACAATGTGGAATTATATGTTACATAACATAGTCAGTTACTTGACTCCATTAAGGACATTTGTGTAGGCAAGGTCACTAAAAGAACATGGGTCAAATATCTACCACACTCTGAAGCTTAAAATTACGTTATTAAGGGAACCACGAATAAAAAATGATGCAAGATTCAATTGCAATCACATTCCCAGTGAACAAACTGGTCACCGAAGGCAGCTAGTATTTAATATAAATAAAATATATAGGTAATTTATTAATAAAATATATTTAATTATCTAAGTGGGCACATGATCAGAAGTGCCGAAGTAGTCGCCACCCAATTTTTTGTGGGAAAAATTGAACTTTTATTTCATTCAAAAATAAAATAATAGTGTACGAGAAAGCTAACTCATTTTTAATCTAAATTTTTAAATGTTGCTCTCTAACCCATATACTTCCCAGGACTTTTAGCTCTCTATAAATTTTTTGCCTCTTTCTCCTTCTTATAACTCCCAATCTCTGCTACTGGACACAATTCAACATTCAATGAAATTAAATTATGAACTTGATGAAGCAATAATTATTTACAGATGTAGTTGGGTTGCAAAAAATATTAACCCTTTGAGGATGACTGTCACGCAGGCATGCCGGCTTCTCATAGCATTAAGTCCTCAAAGAGTTGAAGAATGGCAATGCCCATTTGAGATCACACAGGTAATTGGAGGACAATTAGGGATAGCAGTTATTCAGGTTTTTTCCACATCCAGTTTAACCTGGCAGTGATAACCGCTAAAAAAAACAGGTTTTTGAAGTAAAGGGTTTTCGGGGTTTTTTTATTAAAAAAAAATGTTGCTTGCAGACAAAATTTTTTATTAATATTGCTTTTACAAGAAATCAATCCATTGGATAATATTTATGCATTCACAAAGACTCTTTAGTAATACGCCAACCAACATATGCCTCAAGGAAGTGGTTATCGTTGATTGGCCAAAGAATTAAATTTTAGTCTAATCGAATTGAAAATTGAGCCCATCTTCCAATCCGGTTTTTTACTCAGTTACTGGATTTTTAAAAAAATAACCAGGACAAAAAAATAACTGAAAAAACCGGTTAACCAAAACAAAAAAAAAAGTTTTCTGTTAAAACCGGTATGTTTTTCCCATCCCTAAGGGCAATACTCCAAACTGAATAGTTTGCATGTCAAGAGTAAGACTGGTTCCTGCCAGTTGGAGCATACATTCTCGCTTTCCTATGAAGACGGAAGGATAGAGGGCGCTGCTCTCTCTCTCTCTCTCTCTCAGGATCAGTGTTTAGCTGGACAATCACGGTGAGACCGCTCCACACCATTTGGATTCCATCACACCAAAACCTGTCATCAGTGCAAACATACAATGAGAATTGCACTTAGCCCATTGCAATTAGGTAAAATAGGGGAAAAAATTTATATAGTTTTGAAACTTTGGTCAAATACTTCTTTGACCTCAAGAATATCAGAACCGAAAAGTTTCCACATCTCCGGGGGGAGCTTCCGCCTCTAGGTGGAGAAAACTGAAGTGAAGTGGGGTGATAGGTTAGTTTTCCCTAGATTTCTTCAACCCTCCATATTCAATGTTAGAAATGGTATAGATGAAAGTCGTAGAGCATAAAATTCTGCATCGAATGAGTACCAACACTATATATTTTGTTGCAGTAGTACGATTACAAACTCTTATCAAAGTTGCAATGATTTTTCAATTTTCCAAAAAAAATCATTATTCTTACAAAAGACGACGCATACAATCAAATATTCTATCTAAATAAAGTTTGTATGTATAAGTATTCACTTTTGTAAGCACATGCATATGTCAGAGCACCAATACCAGAGCGCTAGTGTGGTGTGGAAGTTAGGAGAGAGAGTACAACTAGTCCATTGCAATGAGACCGAAAAACGACAATTGGGAGAAAATTTTATAAAGCTTTGAAACTTTGGTCAATTACTCTTCTGATATCAAAGAAACGGAAACCGTAAAGTTTCCATCCCTGAGGGGGGAACTTCCCCCGAACCCCCCCCCCCCTCGAACTTACAATACCATCAAAGCACAAAATGATCGTATCCAACTTATAAAACAATAATTAACATTGCTTATTTTTTAACTGCAATAAATTACTTTCATAAATATTCTAATTATATGTAGCCTCTTGCTGGCCATGTTTTTTCCAGAACGACCAGTTGGTAACACTGACAAGCTTTACTTCGTTCTTGATGGAGGCTCTCTTATTCATCGTGTAGTATGGCCAAAGCAAGAGACTGTCGGTGATGTTTACACCACATATATGTCTTATATCAAGAGGCATTACGGCGATGAAGTAACAGTTGTTTTTGACGAATATACCGAAAGCAGAATTAACACAAATGTTATTGAACGCCAAAGGCGAAGGATGAAGCGTACCTCAAGAGAAATAATTTTTAATGAAAGCACAGTTCTCCTTGACCCTCAGAGACAATTGCTAAGCAATCTTGCAAATAAGGAGTTTTTCATTTCACAAACTCGCTAGTCACTTGGAGAACGTAGGCATATGCACGTTTGTAGCAACAGATGATGCTGATGTACATATTGTGAAGACCACTATAGAGATATATGAGAAGAAATAAGTTGTTGTAATTGGCCAAGACGTTGATATTCTTGTTTTACTTATTGCTCTTACTTCAGTCAATATAGATATTCTCATGTTGAAAGAGAGTAAGTGTAAAGTCAAATATAGGTTCTACAGCTCTAAAGGTCTGCAGAATTCTAATCTTGTGTTCGAATGCAAAAAAATACATTCTCTTCATTCATGCAATTAGTGGTTGTGACACAACTTCAGGGTTCTATAGAAAGGGAAAGCTACAAGCAGTGCAATTACTCATCTTATTCAGGCTACTTTCCTCTTTCTTCGTGTTTCTGTACAATGCGATGATGAACCTCTCTCCTGCTCTTTCAATTTCAGTGTAAGTTGATTTAGTGTTATTAAAGATCTCAGGGATATCTTGCAGATATTTACTGAGGTTGAACAATTGCACTGCTTGTAGTTTTCACTTTCCATAGAACACTGAGGTTGTGTCACAACCACTAATCGCATGAACGAAGAGAATGGATTTTTTTGCATTCGATCACAAGATTAGAATTCTGCAGATCTTTAGAGCTACAGAACCTATCTTTCACTTTATCCTTACCTTCTTTCAACATGAGAATATCTATACAGTCTGGAGTAAGAGCAGTAGGTAAAAGAAGAAGATCAACATCTTGGTCAATTACAACTTGTTTCTTAATCTTCTCATATGTATACCGGTCTTCACAATATGTACATCAACATCATCTGTTGCTACAAACATGCATATGCATACGTTCTCCAAGTGGCTAGCAAGTTTGCAAATTGAAACGCTCCTTATTTGCAAGATTGATTAGAAATTGTCTCTGAGGGTCAAGGAGAACTGTGCTTTCATTAAAAATTATTTCTCTTGAGGTACACTTCATCCATCGCCTTTGGCGTTCAATAACCTTTGTGTTAACACTGCTTTCGGTATATCTGTCAAAAACAACTGTTACTTCAACCCCGTAATGCCTCTTGATATAAGACATATATGGGTATAAACATCACCGAAAGTCTCTTGCTTTGGCCATACTACACGATGAATAAGAAAGCCTCCATCAAGAACGAAGTAAAGGTTGTCAGTGTTACCAACTGGTCGCACTGGAACTGTATCAAAGATATTATAAAGCATAGCCAGCAAGAGGCTATAAATAATAAGAATATTTATGAAAATAATTTATTGCAGTTAAAAGTAAGCAATGTTAATTATTGTTTTATAAGTTAGCTAGGTACAATCATTTTGTGCTTTGATGGTATTGAGAGTTCGAGGGGGGGTGGGGGGTGAAGTTCCCCCCTCAGGGATGAAAACTTTACGGTTTCCGTTTCCTTGATGTCAGAAGAGTATTTGAGCAAAGTTTCAAAACTTCATAAAATTGTCTCCCATTTGTCGTTTTTTGGTCTCATTGCAATGGACTAGTGTACTCTCTCTCCTAACTTCCACACCACACTAGCGCTCTAGTATTGGTGCTCTGACATATGCATGTGCTTACAAAAGTGAATAATTATACATACAAACTATTGTATGCGTCGTCTTTTGTAAGAATAATGATTTTTTTTTTTTGGAAAATTGAAAAATCATTGCAACTTTGATAAGAGTTTGTAATCGTACTACTGGAATAAAATATATAGTGTTGGTACTCATTCGACGCAGAATTTTATGCTCTACGACTTTCATCTATACCATTTCTAACATTGAATATGGAGGGTTGAAGAAATCTAGGAAAAACTAACCTATCACTCTACTTCACTTCAGTTTTTTCCCCCTAGGGGCGGAAGCTCCCCCCGGAGAGGTGGAAACTTTTCGGTTCTGATATCCTTGAGGTCAAAGAAGTATTTGACCAAAGTTTCAAAACTATATAAATTTTTTCCCCTATTTGCCATTTTTCGGTCTAATTGCAATGGACTAACTGTTGTAGTCAAAAAGTTTTCAAATCCAATGTTGTTCATTTTCCATTTGGTGCATTCAGTCATAAAACTGAAATGTGATCCTAAAGAAAAAGAGTGATGTTCTCTCACAAAAGTGAAAACCACCCGTGGGAGAGGAGGAATGTGGGTGGGAATCAGTTCAGGGCAGGATGGCCTGTTTAGAAAGTGGGAGGAGAAGGAAGGTGCATGATTTAACTAGCTGTAGATTCTTGGGAAATAAAAAAAAGGGCAGGAGACATAAACAATAAAAAAAAGATTTTAATTATCATGCCTTCATTTTCTTTAATCAATGAGATTGAAAAAAGGAAAGATGTTCAACTATTTTATGATTATTGTACAAAAAACATAGGAAACATTATTATAACATTATAAATTAAGAAAAAAGTTTTCTTTTACTAATATTTTTACTTTTCCAGTTTACTACCAGTAAATAAATGTTCCAATTTCATTAAAAAATTCCCTAACTTTAAAACCACTTTGGGCTTTAAAGTTAAAGATTCTAAGTGCAAGCTTAACTATAAATTTATTTTTATAAAGATTAGCACTTATAGAGAGTGACAGCAAGTAATCATGAAAAAAAATTGATGCTTTGAACCTCAAGGATAACTTTTCCAAGACTGGATAAAATGTCTAAAGAATTCTCAGGCTTATAAAATTTGAAAGAGATCAACTGATGTATCTCTTTATCATACTATAAAAAGGGGTCATTAATATGTTTCATAGTTTAACAATTTTTTCACTTTTCCTTTGTTAATAAACTTTGGCATTTTTCACCAACAGCTATCAACAAAGGCATGTATATCATTATCAGGAATTTAATAAAATGCACAAATTTGGTCCATTTTGAATTTTTCATGTTACAAGGGTCTATGTACATGTTTTCATGATTTTTTATAGCAAAGAATCATCAAAATAATAATAGTTATACAATTTGGATAGAAAAATAATGCTTCTAATTTTCTTAGGTAAACAGGAAACCATTTAGAAATCCAAATAAGAATTCTGATGGGATTTATCTTTAAATCCAATAAATTTAGAGCACAATATATTTTTATTTTTCAAAACATTTTCTACAATTTTAAGCTTGTCCTGCAATAGTTTTTTGTCAAAGCAGAAAAGGCATGTAGCAGCTGACTAGAGTTACATTACATCCAGAATAATATAACTTTTGCATCAATCTCTTGACATTTTCATTTACACTATTATCCAGTTTAAAAGTATTGTATACACACAAATCTAAATTTTATAAATACAGTAAGTTCTTGAATCCACTTGTTTCCTCACTAAAACATAAATAGCAAGACAACATTATTTTCCTGTCCCTAATACAATCACTCAATTGAACAAAGAAACCTGACACGAGGACGCACAAGCGTTTCACACCCAATATGATGAATTCCAATAAAAAATTAAAGAATTTTTCTTGAAACACATTCCATCTGTTGAATGTGACCTTAAAGGCAGCTAGCTTGGATTTGACTAATTTCAACTATAGGGAAGTCACACATTTTACATGGTGTGGGTGTCGGACACCCCCTTGGAGTGTACTCACAGGTTAAGAGGCATATGCATCACAAGCTGGGAACTGCTGATCTAAATGAAATGGAAAACAGCGTGGCCAACATTTACTTAGGGCCACACCCTAAACCCCATATCAAAAAATGCAGAAAAATACAATACAAAAATTTGACACAATTTCTACTAATTTAGAATATCAAAGCAATAATTTCCCAGATGTAGGCATACTGCATAATCAGTAACTATTTCATCAGTGAAACAAACAGCATAACTTTTTAAAAGACATTTGCACTTGTTCCAAAGTTAACATACCTTTTTGGCTTCTTCTCATTTTTAAAAAGCAATTGCTCTTTTTTTTTTTTTAAAGAATTGGAGCATTTCTTTTTGTATTTAGCCAGTGTGATTTGTTCAAAAAGTTTGCTCATATTTTTGTCAACAAGAATAAATAGTATTTCACAGTCTCTGCACTTAATGCAAAAGGATACTCTACATCCAATCGCTACAAAATAGAACCCCGGGAATCCGAAATTTCGGATAATCCGAACATCTTTTTTTAATTTTCTGAAAAATGTTTACTGAAAAATGAAGGAAAAATAACAATTATGAATCAGAAAAGGAAGCTTATGTTTATTCCTAACTTAAAAGAAGTATTTGAATTGGTCTTTAATTAGTAGAAACAAACTCAGATATCTTGTTTTTACACTCAATTTGTTTGCCCCTGTACCGTGAGAATCGCCATGTGCTCTTTACATACGCCCTCCTAGAGCACCCAGAGTCATTTCTCTATTGCATTTGGTATATCAAGAGTATTTTATCGAATTTCCTGGGTAATCCAAATTCCCTGAAATACGAACAAAGGACAGCCCCAATTAGTTCGGATTCCTGGGGTTCTACTGTATCACACATGTACAATTAAAATCTGAATACTTTTATCTCCAAAACAAAAGATCACAAAGATAATGAATTTACATTTAACAAATTCGGAAATTCTGGATTTCAGAATATAAAAATCCATAATTTCGGATACATCCAGATCACCCATCTCAGGGCCTAAATTAGCTACAGACCGCATTACTGTCTAGTTAGGCCACTGTACACAACAGAATTTTTATAGAAGAAAAGGTCAAACTTGCAATACTATCAGTGGCGAATCCAGGGGGGGCTATCGGGCTGCAGCCCCCCCCCAAGAGCTAAGTCAGAATTCTTGATCTTATTTAAAATCACTATAACTGTTTGTTCTTAATTCCTCTTTTTAAAAAAATAATAGGAACGTGACAATATTGCTTGACAGATTCGAAAATTTTCCTACTTTTCTAGTCATTCCACTTGTACTTGCAGTGTTGACGCGGTCGAAGACATTTTTTGTCTAGTTATTTCATTGTATTTTTTATTAAATTATGGAAAGTACTGTATATTTTTTTATGATTCTTATTGTCAGGCGAGTAAAGTCTATACAGTTAAAGTGTTTTGGTTTACATAAGCCATGAAGTTTGACATTCGTCAAGGCGATACAAAATTTTTATGATCTCAGCTACTCCCAGACCCGAATCCTGGATTCGCCACTGAATACTATAATCACAAAGTTTATGAAAAAAGCGAACAATTGCCAATATATTCACAATTTTATACAGTAGAACCCCGAAAATACGAATTAACCTTTGTTCTGACCAGGGGCTGACCTTGTTCGGATTCCAGGGAATTCGGATTATCCAAGAGATTCAGTAAAATGTTCTTGATATACCAAATGCAATAGAGTATGACTCTGGGTACTCTGTGAAGGCGTACGGAAAGAGCATGCAGCGATTCACACGGTATGGCAAACAAGTTGAAAAAGAAGATATACGAGTTTCTTTCTACTAATTTAAGGTGCTGTATTCATTCTTAATACATTCATCGCTAAGGACATCTTGTTCTTCAGAAATCTTCGCTGCACACTAGAATCTGACCTGCACAACAAATTAAGTTAAACATATTAAAAAACGTCTGCAGAACACGTTCACCTCTTTCTTTTCTGATTTACAAATTGTATAGAGTGTGCGCGGTTACTTTTTGCCATTCTTGGAGCTTGCATCTAATTCGCCCATAGCGATGAATGTGTCAAAGACCAATTTGAATACTTCTTTTAAGTTAAGAGAAAACATTGGCCTTTTTCCTGATTCATAATTATTATTTTTCCTTCATTTTCCAGTAAAATTTTTCAGAAAATTTTAAAAAAAAGATGTTCGACTTATCCGAAATTTCAGATTCCTGGTGTTTATATTCACGGGGTTCTACTGTATTCTGGTAAACAATATGGTTATTTTAACATTCTTAAGGCAATATATTTATGTTATTAATTCATAAAAAAAACAGTTCAGTTAAAGTTGTGATTCACTGTAAATTTTCCTTAATTACTCTATTTTAATACTATTAGCTGTATAAAACATAAAAATTAGCCCATAGGCTCCATAAAAAAATAAAAATTAGTCCTGGAAGCTATTTTGGAATAAGAAGGTTTAGGTAATATGAGGTATGCTTGCATGATATTGCTTTGTCTCAAATTCAGGAAAAAAATCTGAGAACAAGATCTCAAACTGAAGAATACACAAGGGAGTGGACCTCCCCTCAACAACATCATATTGAGAATAAATAGGGCAAAATCAGTTATCGACACCCTAAGGATGAGCAGTTTTTTTTTTGACGCCACAGTTATTCTTATTCATTTATTTTATTCACATTTATTAGTTTATTTTCTTATTATATTCTTATTAGTTTATTCATTCTTATTAATCCATTCTTATTTAGTTTATTTTTACAGTATAAATGGGACTATGCAACAGAAACTAAAGAGAAAAGCTCATTTTTTTAAATAAAAGATTAGTGTCTTGTTCACCATAATTTGGATATTTACAGTACAGTTGTTTCATAAGGAAGACAATCTATGATACTCATAAAATCAAGTTCCTATAGAAATATATGTAAATTCAATGAGAATGATAATGTGGAATTTTTGTTTTTCTAAATTATTTTGGTAGTGCATCGTACATTAAGGTTGTGTAATTGAAAAAAAAATGTTTCCCTACTCTTAATTTAACAAAAAATAAGATATATTCTTACTATGAAATCGCAAATTTATGTATTTATGTACTTGTAAATAAACCTAGAAGATCACACACTAATAAAATATTTATTAATGAAAATTAAAAGGTAATTAAACATAAATATTAAATACAAAAGATTTATTATATTACCTACTTAACAAAATAGTTTGATTTTCGTTAGCATTTTACGAATGATAAACTTGAAGTTAACTGGTGCGTGGAGTTTCCTACACTGTATGCTAGTTGGATGCACACGACAAACTGTTTGAAAGCACTTTTATGAGTTGATTTTCTATAATTTAATAAAATTCCACTGGCTTTTTTCTTCAACATCAATTTGAAAATTTCGGATAAGATATTTTCTGAGAACATCATCGAATACAAAAGAAATTGGCAGCGATGATGAAAACGACAGTGGGATATCTAAAAATATTAAATGTAAATATAAATTATCCACACTCACCTTAAAAATGTTTGATCCGCAATCTGCTTTACTCGCAGAAATTGCTTTTTCATCCTTACTGCTGATGGATGGTCTTTTAGACACAAAACGTCAATTGTTTAATCAAAGCAATTGTTTAGAAAACTTGCAATTATTACTTCCTCAAAGTATCACGAATCAACATCATTCTCTATTCTTACCTAACCAACAACAGTTAATAGTCATTTTTAAATAAATAGAAAAAAATTAAACTCCTATGATGCTAATATTATTGATGACCTAAACGGGAACGGATATTCATAACAAAACCTAACATGAAAATGTTTTGATCACACAGTAGGTAATGAAGGAAGAAAACATACGGAGTTGAAGTGAATAGAAATTGTTAAGATTTAGATTTAGCAACCCTTTGGACACCAACGGGTCTATTCTGGTACCC
>BGPR01005609.1:0-13054 GCA_013235015.1 Araneus ventricosus | reverse complement strand
ATTTTGACTTGTCATGGCAAAATTTGACGCGTCAAACTTGAATCGAACTTGTAGCAAGTTCGATGTGACAAGTAGCGCCACCTCTTTGCAAATCAAACTTGCTGCAATTTTGCAAAACAAGCTTCCTGCAAAGATTAGCACAATAAAGAGATAATTATCTTTGTCTCTGTTTTAAAAAACATCCGATTTTTAATAGCATCTCCTAGACAGTAATTCTTTTTTATTAATTCAATAAATCAATGATAATTTGTGAAAAAAATAACTTTTTTATAAAAAAATTTTTTGAAACATTTTCCAACTTTTTACTAAATATATCACTCTCACTTTAAAGAAAACTATGTCGCCTTTTTCTTAATGTTGAAATTTTAGCGTTTATAAACAAAATTAAATGTAAAAAACAGTCAGTGTTTGTTGAACAATAATAACTAGACATTTTGTCCCATTTTAAAGTAATTACTTTTAACTCAAATTTCATAATTCATTTTACTAGCAAAAAGTAATTATTAGCGAAAATCGCTCTCTCTTTGACTTCAAATCATATTCTCAACTCAAAAAATTAATGAAAACCAGAAAATAGTTTAAAATAAATCGTATACGAATCGCATCGACCGATGTTTTAGCGAAATCTATCCTCTCCTCTCAGAGTTCAGCTGGCTCAACGGTTAGCGTCACCGCTTCGGAACCGGGAGGTCGCGAGTTCTATCCTGGGTTGTGTTCGTATTCTGTTTTTGCTATAATTTGCAATGAGTTTGACACGGCAAACTTGCTGCAAGTTCGTTTCATGGTGACTTCGGAGCTTTCGTTAACTTGCTGCAAGCTTACTGCAAGCTTGCACTCTTGTCACGACAAATTTGTCGCAAACTTGCACTCTTGTCATGACAAATTTGTGGCAAGCTTGCTGCAAACTAAAATTGCTATCTGGGTCAGGATAGTCAAAATTCATAAAATTCAGTATTACAAATATTGATTTGTGGCAAGCCGCTCATCATTTTTTTTCGCTTAGAGAAGAACAGAAATTCGGCTGGTTGCAGTGCCTACAACTTTCTAAATCTTAATGGCATTCAACTGGAATTTATATAAGCTATCTTAGATATCTGACTGATCATTGTAGGCCTCTTGAGTCGTGCTGATTTTGAGCTCGAGTGGGCGTTGCGTATATAGCGATTTGTTTAAATTTTTGAAGCAAGGAAGCAGTGGCGGATTTTGACGATATGAGGCCCCAGGCGCAAAATTATTTTGAGCCCCCCCCCCTCCCAAGAAAACTTTTTTGATGATAAAAATGTAATGTAAAATAACTTATTTATGCTTTTAATTTTTGGTCTTCGTTATCCAATTTGAATTATATATATAATTTGATATTTTTAATAATTTATATAATGTAATATTTTTAATAATTTATATAATTTAATATTTTTAATAATTTATATAATTTAATATTTTTAGTAATTTATATAATTTAATATTTTTAATAATTTATATATAATATTTTTCTATTATTTTTTGCTTCTTTCATATATATATATATATATATATGATTTTAAATAGAAAAAGAAATCTTTTTTTAATTCAAAACAGAGATTTTTTGGTTTGAAATTTAAAATAATTAAATGACAATGATATCTTTCGGTCTTTGATTCTATCTAGTGGGTAGGACATCGCAGTATCTAAGTATTCAAATTTTATATTAAACAGGAACCAAGTTTCAAAATTGTCTTTAATAAATATAGTTTTTGTTTTTCTTCACTTAAATTTAATAAAGGTAACTTATTCATTTATAAAATGGTAAATGAACTCATAAATCATCAATTTATCTTTATGAAATATAATGAATTTTACCATAAACTGAGAACCATTTTATAGCCATCTAAGTTAGGAGCTGGAATAAGCAGTGTCTACTCTTTTGTCCCACAGGATAGAATGGTATATTCTAATAACAATACAGGCAAAAAAGAGGGAAACTATAGAATTACTCTCCCGAAAAATTTTAAAAACAGTATTTTAAGGTAAATTAAGATAATTATTCAAAAAAAATTATATAGTTTAGCTCTACAAAGAAAATCATTAATTTTTTTACTGTTCCTTTCTTTTAAACTGTTCTGTTCTTTAAAAAAATGAGAATGGGAATTCTAAAGCAAAGCAATATGTTTTATATATAATAAGACTAATCAAAAGTGTACCATGAAAAATTTGTTTACTAAATCAGTTTATGCACACGTTTTCTGATATAAAAAATATAGTTAAATAAACATTCTTCAATGGTAATAAAACAAATTACAGTGCTAAAGGGTAACAAAAAATGAAATTAAACTTTAGAAGGAGATACAAAAATAAATATTATATCAGATATGTTCATTTAAATGCGGTTGGCTCATACTATTTCGCAAATAGCTGTTGACGCGTTTCAGAACTGAAAACGACCTCTCTCCGCTGGCATTACAAATTGGTAGAGTGAGAAAAAAATTTAAAATTTTTTTCCACGTTGGGAAATGTTGATTGTAGACCACCTTTAAACAATTTGTACATATCCACTGGATTTGTTACTTTTTCATTTTTTATGTATTTATTAAAATGTTTCACTTCGTCCTTGAAATAATGTGCTTCGATATCATCAGTATATTTTGTGGTTAAGTTTGTTACGCAAGTTTCAAATGCCTTTTCTTCTAATTTGCCGACAAAAAAAAAATTGAAAGCCATTTAGAATATTGTTATGTAGTGCTTCTTTGCGTGAAGCAGAAAAGCATTCCTGTTGTCTTTTATTTTGAATCCACTCAGGTTGAGTGACGCCTTGAGAAAGTTCATCTGGTGAATTCTCTCTTTTATCCGTTACTTTGTTCATTCTTTATTTCTTAATAATTTTTATTTTGTTTCTTGATGATTTATTATATTTATAATAAAAATTAATATAATATAAATTAACGTATTTATTATAATAATGAATCATAAAATACCGGTTATAATAGCGAGCAAACATAACTTAGCTTAAGACAAATTTTATAAATGTGTATACAAGTGCTTTAACTTTTTATAATTTAAAAATAAACTTTATTTAAAAACATAATTTACGAAATCATTTACTTCCTCAAGATTTAAATGCATTTAGAAATAAAACTATGCATGAAATGATTTGAAATAAATTAAAGAGATACCCATTGAAATGCAGTAAAACATATTCTGAATCAATAGCCATAGCACACAACAAAGGCATACAAATCTTGTGTAGAAGTTCGATAATTAAATCAATTTCAATAATTTTATGTTAGAGATTTGAATTGGCATAAGCAGTATAGAAGATTCGAGATGCAATGGATTATAAAATATTTAATTTCTTAAAGTTTCTTTCTTACTTAAAAAAAAATGAAAATTCTTACTTTTCTCTTCAAAAATCTTTTATCTTTAAAAAAATATATATATAATCAATCTTTTGACTTGAACGTCCGAATTAAAATTTATAACGAATTACGAAATGAGCTAAAAATGGCTTTTAGGTTACAGTATCCATTTTTACCATTGGTAAGAAAAAGAATTAAGAATAACTGAAAAAAAGGCTATTTTCCCTAATTATGAATTAAAATCATCACTTTATAATTACAACGTCATGTAATGCTGATGACATATCGTGGCAATCCCGAAACGAGTTTTAGTGATAGTAAACATACACTGAATAAAAATTATTTAGTGTTTAAATAAATGGCAGCATTCACATTAAAATATAATACATTTTTGCATTTTGATTGCTGGGAATCAGATAAATGTTTTATGACATAATTATTTTACTATTCTCATTATTGTAGTTACTTTTCAACGCGGCATACGAGTGGTTAACATCTTCAAAAGTATTTGGAGTGCCGCCTTTTCAATGATCCCAGTTGGTTTCTTCAAGGGGCAAAATTTCTTTCCCCCTTCCTCTCTAGTAACAATTCCAGACAAGAAAACCGTTTCTTTTAAAGATGGGCGAATTCCCTTGTTTGTCAGCTTTATGACAGTAAAATGAAACTACAAAAAAAGCATGTCTTATTGCCATCTCTCAAAAGAACTGCACTCTTTTCACACAAAGGGATGCAATCCCTTCAGTTTTTCCGGTCGCTTCTGATACCAATAAAAACATCTAAACGAGTCCTTGCGGCTGGACTTTGCACAGAAGAGGTGTCCCGTTCCAATAGTCGGAGGGTTGCTCGAGGGTTTTGGAGAAACATCGGTAAATGCGGGTGGCCGAATTTCGACGGCAATAAATCCCCAAGGCTTATTTCCTCCCAATGCTTCGTTTCAGGGCCAGGTTCCACTTTTTTGCATTCCACTGTTTTCACTCCTTTATTTTTTTAAAGAGAAAAGGGAGAATTTTTTCTGTGAGTTGAATTAATTCACAAAAAATGTGAATGCAATATCGTAAATTCGACACTGGTTTAGCGCTGCGATGTATGTTGCATAGATTTTGAGGCCCCCTAGATTCTCGAAGCACGAGGCGGCCTCTGACGCCTGTGCGGAAAACCGCCACTGCAAGGAAGTTAATTGCTTCATTTCCTTTTTTCGTGTTTTCGAATATTTTTTTTCCCGTTGTTCATAGAAGTCAGGTAAGACTTGTCCTTTTCGTTTTTCTACAATTTGGTATTTCCTGTTCAAAGCTGAGCCACACACAGGTTACTGTGTCGGACGTTTATGATGATTGCTTTTCTGTGAACCTGCAAAGCCTTTTCACTACGATGCAGACCTCTCCTTCCGAAAAATTCTTTCAAAGTGGTAAACCCACTAATGAACTTGTCTTACGTCTAGGACAAAATGAATACGAAGATATTAATATTTTGATATCAAATGCGGATTCGAACTCTAAAATTCCGCAAATGAACCCTTTCACTCTTCAATCCTTTATCAAAGGTAAGATTAACCGTCACACCAGTATACAAAATATGAAATTTACTCGACAAGGTAAAATTATCCTTACAATGCAGGATCCAGTGTGTGCCGCACAATTACTCAATTTGGAATCTGTTGTTAACATCAAAGTTTCTACAAATGTGATATGGGAAAACATTACTTCCCGTTTTCTCTTATATGACATTCCCACTACTGTATCATTGCGTGAGATTGCTGAAGAACTGACCAGAAATAACGGAATTGAAATTGTGGAAATGAGGCGTTTTGCAAAACAAAACAATTCCCGGGAGACATCACCTGTTCTGGTTACCAAACTTGGAACACACTTGCCTGGGTATATGAAGATATGGTTCACCAATCAAAAAATTCAGTCTTTTATTGACAGTCCACGTCAGTGCGTAAAATGTTACAGTTTCATGCATCCCTCAAGGGTTTGCGAGAAGACTTCAATTTGTCCTTCATGTGGTGAAATTCATTCGGGAATTTGTCAAGCTCCACAAAAATGCATAAATTGTCAAGGAGAACATTCAGCTACATCGAGGGGTTGCCCTTTGTACATTAAGGAACAGAACATTTTGGAATTAAAAGGTAGAAATCATCTCACAACTGCTGAGGCAAGACGCATCTATAATCAATCTGCGAAATTCAATTACGCGGCACCTGTGAAAGCAAATACACCTAGCAATAATATTGAAGGACAAATCAACGAAAAAATGGAGACTATGCTTCTTAAAATGAACGAAAAGATCGAGTCTATCACCCAAATAATTAACGCAAAGATGGAACAACAAGCTACCATGCTTGTTGAAATGTTTGAAAGACTGGTGGAATCTCTGTTGCAAAACTTAACTGCTATTAATAAGCTGGGTGGTGTAACTATCTCTCCATCTAGAAAGAAAATAGCCATTGACAATCTTCGCAAAGCATATGGTATCCCAATGCAATTGGATGCGGAGTCGGGTGCTTTTGGTTAGGTCATTTTCGGGGTTTTTTTTCGTGTGTGTTGAAGTTTTTTCTTTCATTCCCCTTCATCAGAGTTTGTTTTTGTTGTTGTTGTTTAAGGTTGTTTTTTTTCTGAAATGACTCTTGTTCAGTGGAACTGTAGAGGTCTTAAGGTGGTCGTCAAAAGCTTTTAATTCACCAAAAACATATCAGTACCGCTAATATGTATTGTTGAAGTTTAGAATTTAGTCAAAATGGTCCGACATATCACTATAAGTAATGTGTGAAACTCCAAAATTCTCAAAATGCTCTTAATATTTTTTAAAATTCAAAAAACTCAAAATATTCATTAAATTTCGTTAATTTCTTGTAGTACGTAACGGTGAAGATAGATGGCGCCCAAAGTACCGGTCAGACATGCTCTTGGACTCTTTTATAGTAATAAAAGCTAATTTTGTTCATTTTTGAAGGAAATAAATATACATGAAGAGTTTTAATATTAGTTTCTCAACAGTTAAAGATTCTTTTTAATGAAAAAACAGCTAATTTTTTTGAAAACCGATATTTTGTCCTGTGTGTTTAGTAATTCGGCAACCCTATGCGGATAACCTTTGAATACAACGATTGGGTCTCTTGAGAACGTGAAGAGTCCCTCCCTCCCTGCTGCCGTGTAATTTACATTCTTCTGTCCAAGGTCGAAAGTAAGCTAAACAGTTCCTCTACGGGTGGAAGTTTATTGGTTTTTTTTTTTCTGCTGTAGAGAAGGGGATTCCTTCGTTACTGCTGCTGCACTGCAATGAACCAGATTTCTTTTGTAGTGCTCTTATTATATACGTTAGTTAACTCCATCTATCTCGCTGTCTATACACTTGTAATTTTCATCAATAATAAATTTATTGATTTAAATAAGATGTAAAGATTTGATTAAATATAATGTATAGAAGATTATTTTTGATAGTTATTCTAGCATTTGTGGCTATTTATATAAATCATTTTCTTGATTGAAACAGAAACACAAAATTCTTCTCCATGTAAATAAACATTTAATAGAGCTTAAAGAACGATTACAATCGTACTAAAATTTTCAAATACAATCATACTAAAATTATCAAATATAATTTTTTCAATTTCCCATATTTTTAAGTACAGTAAATATTTCTAGAATCTTTTTTTCATTTGCTAGAAAATAAAAAAAATATTTACATTTCATTTTTAATATGGGTCATTTCGTTCTGTGTTTAAAAATTAAACATACATCAATTATGCGAATATTTAATTTTTACTTATTTTTTGTGGACTCGAATGAATCTACCAAAACTGTAGGAGAATAAGTATACTCTCTCTATTTATATATTTATAAAGAAAAGCGGAAACCTATGACATATTTATAAAAAGCATCATAATCGAGCTTATTTTAATTCTATATTTACTTGTTTGAAATCATTATTTTCAGAATTTATTTAATTTCAGCGCAATACTTTTAGAATCTCAAAATTTGTTTACATTTTAAAATTTTGAGCCAAAAATTAGCGAAATATTATTTACACTTTTTGTTGCTGCATGTAAACTTGGCATCAATGAATCAATGAAATTCTTTCATATAATATTTTCTGAAGTTATCACCATAAATAATCGAAATTACAAAATAAAACTATTATCAGTGTAATAATATTGGAGTTTCGAAATTACTCTACATCTACTCTGTGTTATACTGTTGTTTTATATAAGATTAAAGTCCAGTTTTTAAGTTACACGAGGGCGGTTTTGGAACGGATTTCGTCATTTTAAACATTCTATTTTAAATGTACCATTCTCCAAACTTCCACTCCACACTAATGTGAGGATATTATTTTCTGCCATAACTAGCAAGCATTGACTCTAGAAATAATCGAAATTTCAAGATAAAGAAACGTCAATGCTAGATTTCCAACTTATTCTTTATCTTCTCTTCTTTTACATTAGATTATCATCAAATTTTTAAGCTATATGAGGGCAAGTTTTGGAATATACCTCGTAATTTTAAATGTTGACCAGATGACGAGAACAACTGAGTTGTCACACCATTCTCCAAACTTCCACTCCACACCAATGAATAGTTATCCAGTTTCGGTTTGAAGCGCGACATATATCGAAATTTCGAGGTAGGCAAATGGCTTTAATTTCTTGAGGGTCGGTAGAGAACCGCTTGGGACCCTGAAAGCCATAAATTGTTTTATATAAACACGCAGTCCTAGGAGTGTTCACGGAGATTAAGATTGAGTTGGGGAGAATCTTTCGAACACTTGAGTCTCGTTTCTGTGAGACTTCGGACTTCGTTCTGTAAAGTATTAAGTTTCTCTTTATCTATCTAATTTTAGATTTTTCATGATGTCTAATTCCAGCTCAGGTAAATGACAAAATTTTTTTCAGATTATTTTCCTTTTTTTTTGCGACTTTTAAAAGTCCTTTTTTACATTCTCGTATACGAAGTATACAAAGAGAAAGTATTGTAATCGTCAAAAAATTTGAGCTCGAGATTTTGACGAATCTCCACGTTTTAGACCTCCCTGAGTCCCAAAAACACAATTTTGGAATTGTGTCTGTCTGTGAACACGATAACTCGAAAACTATTAGAGCTACGGGAATGAAATTTGGTATGTGGTCTTTAAACATAATTTGTAGGTTTCTATCAAATTTTGGACAAAATCCGTCAACGGGAAGTCTATCTATCTGTATGTCCGCGGTCATGTGAACACTATAACTCAAAAACTTGAATAGCTAGATGGATAAAATTTGGTACACGGTTTTATCGTCGTGAATGTAGGTCCGTATAAAATTTTGGGCCAAATCCGTCAAGGGGTTGACTGTCTGTCGGTCTGTATAATTTACTTTCGAAAAGAATCCGTCATCTCCACGCACCTGCGTACTAGAAGCAATCTTCTGTGCACATGAAGGTTATGGAGCGAATTACGTCACTTTGTCCTTGAGACGACAAGAGCGGAAAATTGGTACGCATCTCTTTGAATTTGATTCTTTACCTAGATATTTTTCAATCACTATAATGAAAAACCTTCCGATAGTCATAGGATTCTGGGTAACAGTAGGTTCGAATTTTTTTATCCACGCGGGGGGAGGGGAAACAGCACCTTTCTGGGCAAGTATACGAGAAAGTTTAGGGCAGAACACTCCCGCTGGTTTCAATAAATTTTCAACTTTAAAGTGAATTAAAGTTTCAACACCTTGAGTCTTTCTTAAATCATCTCTATACTACAGGGATTCCCAATCTTTTTTCCCTCGCGTACCCCTTGATTATCCTTTTTGTTTTCGCGTACCTCTTACTATCATATGCGCCCCGCCCCCCAACCATTCATATATGCAAAGAAGTTTTTATTGATAATGTTAAGGGCTTAGATTAGCTTAAGAGTGAAATGACTTGAACTAATAACATCTGCATAACTTATTTTTGATTTTACATTTTATTCCGTTTTTACCACGCCAAAGAAAAGAAACCAATGTTGTAATAATTTCGTTTTAACTTATAAGGATAGCTAAAAATTGCACTTCGTAATAATCAACTATTCAATTGGTATAGTTATTAAATAGCAAGTATTCACTTGGAGAAATAAAATTCAGCAAATTTTTTAATCGCTTATGTATTCTTGTTTCCACCTTTAACTATTTTGATTCCGTACTGGTCCTTCGCGTACACCCAGGGATACATGTACCACAGGTTGGGAATCTCTGCTGTACTATATCTTCATCTAAAATCCCTAAAAATTAGCACCGATAAGCCCCGACATTTTCATTAATTTTTATTTTTTAATGTGATCTACATATGTTAGTGAAGAATTTTCGCTTTTCTCTTCAATGACGAAAAAAAAATATATCAGAGTCAAAAAACGTGTTGGGAGATAAAAGTAACAAGTAATTCCCAGAGGTGAATTAATAAAAATTTAGTCGACAGTGAATTCGAAAATTTTATTAAAAAAATCACCGAATTAAGGTGGGCGGCTAGACAATCTAAAATACATTAAAACATTTAAAGAAGCAAACACTGAATGGCATCAATAATAATTAAAATAAATTTTCTATGTTTGTTTCTGATTTAGTAGTTGACATTAATACATAAAAAACGCGAAATTTTTGGAACAGTGCAGAACGATATTTGAAAGTTTAAAGACAGATTGCTTCAGTGACAACCTTTCAAGCTCATTTTTCAGTACAGCTACAACATCGGAAAAATTAGGGAAGCTTACCAGAAATAGTTTTTTTATAAATATCAAATAATATAAAACATAATTCACCCAATAGGAAACGTTACCTTTATCCATTACGCTTAAAAGTTAGTTATTGAAATATCTTAGGAATATTTCCATGGACATTATATCCAGAAATTCTAAGTGCGTCATTCTAGTACATCTAAAAAGCAACATGCTAAAGAATTTCCAGTGTAAAAACATGTGCTTTTAATAAATTGCATCGTTTATAAGCGAAATACGTGCAATCGAAGCCTATTTAAAAGAGCTTGAAGACTTTTTTTTTGCGTCATAGTATGGCGAAGAAAACCAAATATGCAAGCCATAATTCGCCTTTTTATGAACCGATTGAAACAAAAATTGGCAGCGGATCTACAACTAATGTTAACAGATCTCTCGTCAATTTTTGTTTATCTAAGTCATAGCGTTTAGGAGTTATTGTGTTAAAAAGTATGATATTATACAGACCAACAGACAGTCAACCCTTTGGATGATTTGATCCAAAATTTGATACGGAACTACATTATGCGGACCTACAAGTATGCGATTATACAGACCGACAGATAGTCAACCTTTCAACGAATTTAATCCAAATTTTGATACTGGCCTACATTTCTGCTGATAAAACTGTGTACCAAATTTTATCCATCGAGCTATTTAAGTTTTAGACTCATCGTGTTCACATGAACTCGGACAAACAGACTTCCCGTGGACGGATTTGTACAAAATTCGAATAGAAACCTACAAATTATGTGTTATATATCAAATTTCATCCCTCTCGGTCTAACCGTTTTTGAGTTATCGTGTTCATAGACAGACATGATACCATAATTGTGTTTTCCGGACTCGGGAAGGTCTAAAGCGTGGAGATTCATCAAAATCTAGAGTAAGAATTTTTTGACGATTGCAATACTTTCTCTTTATTTACTTCTTAAACGAAAAAGTAAAAAAGTTTGCTTGTAAGTAAAAAATGGAATAAGGATATTAATTTTATTTTTTTATAAATGCTTTTACTGAAAATTTTAGCAGTAAAACAGTTCGTAATTTTCTTTTATAATTTTGAATTTAATTATATAATTGAAATATGTTTCTTAACTGTTTCTGCTTATTTCATTATTGATAATATTTAATGATATCAATTCAGATATGTGTCGCGTTGTTAGCGGATCCTATGAAAATAAAATTATCAGCTTCGGGTTGCACTTTTAAGGAATTCAATTGAATGAAAAGACAGCATTAAAATAATTTGGAATTTAATTTGCTTTTATGTCGTAAATTAATTTTTTTATGTCAGAGTTAAATATTGTTGAATAATTAAGTCTTTTTTTTTTACTTTCATTTATATTACAAGATTTTGAGAGGGATGTAGGACATAAATGCGTTTTACATTGAAAAAATAAAACAATAATATTTTGGATTTTAGACGGTCATGGTTCTAACTTTTCAGAGATTATTCACGTCTCTCCTTCCTGGCCTGTCATCTATGCATCATATTTAATTCGTTAGGAAAAACATTGATATATATTATGTATGCTAATCCAGAATGAAAACGACACTTTTCTAATTCTTATAGGTGTTACTGACAATGTATGAAACGCCGGCATTCTATAGAATACCAAGGCATTTTATAGAATGCCGGGCATTTTTAGGCAAAGTATGAAATATGATAATTATTATATACTTTACATAGGCATTGTATATAATACTGTTACAGTCATGGAAAGTCGCTTCCCAGCAATACAGGTCTTATGGTTGGGAAGAGGGTTTTACAAGGTGAAGCATGGAGTGACCTCAGCGACTCTCGTGGCACGCATGACCTTGGCGACAAACTTGGCGACCATTTTGGCGACTTGGCGACAAATTTGGCGACCTTGGCGACAAATAGATTATTCTCGAAAATGCAACCCTTTTCTCGATATTTCTATTAGGGGCCGAGATCTAGGATTTTCATGAAAATTCTATGTGACGCCACGGCCTATCGGAGAGAGTATATAAGACCGCGTTTGGAGCACGGTGGTGGTTGTTCGACTAGGATCGCCTTGGAGCGCGAACATCTCTTGAGTTCTATCCGCTGTGCGAGCCAATAAGCTGTTAGACGCCGAGCGGTAGGAGTGTTAATCCATTGTGAAAGTCTTCGGAGTTCTATCCGCTGTGTGAGCTAATCAGCTAGTGAGCTGAACTGTTATTGTCGTCACTAGTTATTTGCTGACTGTTTGTGCTGTTAGATATCAAAGTGCTGAACTGTCATTATCTGTGAATTGTTGTCTATTTACATTGGTGATCTGTGCAAGGACTATTGTTTCCTGTACCTGTGCTACGTGTTATCCTGTATATTTGTAAATAAACCTTCATTCTCCATTATCCTGCGTGTTGGGCTGTTTACACCATACACCCACGGCAAGATTTTGTGTAACACTGGTGTCTAGAAGTGGGTTATTTGTGTATGGTGAAAACGAGATCTCAGAAAAAGATGGCTGAGAACGCTGATCTACTTGCTCTGCTAGCCGAGATGAAGAAATCTATGGAGAAAGGACAAGAGGAAATGAAGAAAGGACAAGCAGAAATGAAGGATAGAATGGACAAAGGACAAGAGGAAATGAGGAAAGGACAAGAAGAAATGAAGGATCAGATCCAATCACACGTCGAAAGTAAAGTCGGAGAAATTAAAGATCATGTCAACTGTTGCATAGAGAAAATAGAAGAAGATGTCCAAAGCGTGAAAAGAGAGATTGGAGAGGTAAAGGGCGAGGTTGAAAGGAAGATCGAGGAAGTGAAAGACAAAGTACAAGGCAAGATAGAGGAAGTGGAAGACAAAGTACAAGGCAAGATAGAGGAAGTGGAAGACAAAGTACAAGAAAAGATAGAGGAAGTCAAAGAAAAAGTTCAAGTGAAGATCGGCGACCTAGAGAAGAGGCTTAGTGAACTCGAGGACAGACCAATCAATTTCCCGTCAAATCCAGACCTCATGTATTCCAGACCAACGGTCAAATCCCTGACATTCGACGGAC
>BGPR01005608.1:0-91317 GCA_013235015.1 Araneus ventricosus | reverse complement strand
TCATTGTACTTCGTTCAGTTTACGTATTACTAAGACAATTACAAACTGCTGTAAATAATACACAATGGTGCAGCAATGTAACAGTTTTTTAACATCTCAACATCTAAAACAGCTAATTATGCATTTTGCAGAAACAGAACTTACACCTTGACCCAGAAATAAAATTATATGGTGAGAATTATAATTTGTAAAATGAAATCCAGATTTTTAGGGGTTATTTTTTGATAAAAAGCTCACATTTCTCCCTCACGTCAAACAGTTGCAAGTGAAATTGCCTTAAATATTTTAAAAAAGTCTTATCAACGACAGCGGGGCTGACAGAGATTCAATGCTCAAAATATAACAAGACTACAGTACTCTCAAGCTTGATTATGGTTGCACAATTTGTAGGCTCAGCCAGGAAAAAACGTTTTGAAACTGGGTCCATTACACCACATATGGCTCTCGTCTCTGTTGGGAGCTTTAGACATCTCCTGTAAAAAGCCTCATGTTGGTATGTTGCAACCTGCTTTGAACTTAAGAGACAATTTATCACTGCACTATTATTTTAAAATCTAATCCAATTGAATCATCCATTTCATGATTTTAAACTTGCCCCTTCCATTTGATTGCAGAATGCCAGAAAATCTTTCATACCTGTGTTTTTACAAGAGTTCAGGACATTCTTGTGACTTAAATTTACTTCACCTGCATGTGGCTGGGCCGAAGAGTGAATTTTCCTCCTTGGGGAATTCCAGTGGTGCAATTTTTAAATCCCTTTAAAACTTTTATCAAATCCGACACGGCTGGTATCATTTATCAACAAATTTTCATAGAACACAGACAGGAATATAATGATTTTATTGCAATATATACAGACGGTTCAAAATCATCTGATCATGGTTCCTTTGCTGTTGTATTTCCAAACACAACTTTTTCTTTTAAACTTCATCCATCCTGTTCAGTTTTCACGGCAGAAATAGCTGCTGTTTTACTTGCTTTGGAACAAATTTCTGATTTCCTGGAACCCCTCAGGGGCACATCTTCTTCAGATGTGACGGGATTCACGACCCCGAGGTACCCTAGTGTCTGATCTCCTTTCGATTTTTTGCCTTCCTTTTGAGTTTTTGCTTTTTTCTTCCTTCCCTCGAGGGTAGGCGAGGGAGCTCTCCATGAGAAGCTGTAGCCACTCTGTTTGCTGCCTGCTTCTCATGGTAGCAATTTACCCGCACGTGTTGGCCGTGCGTGGCGACCCATTAGACGGGTGGTACATTTTGGTCCCCGGTGTATCAATCGGCTGGTATCCCAGCCACTTGGCTGGTCTGCTCAAGGGGATCAAGCGAAGGGGTCACTTGTTGGGCTTGGCGTTATGGGTGATCACTGTCCCCGGGGGTGACCCTGAGCGTATAGGTTCCGGCTAGCACCAAGGTAAGCGCCGAGGCTGGGAATATCCAGAGCCGGTGGCTGCCTTCCCTTGTTGGGCTCCGTGGAGGGCGGTGCCGTCGGGCCTGAATCCCGACAAATGTCATATGGGAAAAAGAAAAACTGGTCCCTTCAGTGGGCAACGAATAGAATCAACTTCAAAACGACACACTTTTCCAACATATTTTATAATTCACCGCATTTCCACTAGTAATGAAACCTTCCATAATGTATCGCCTTTCTTGGTAGAAAAAGGAATAACTAGTAGTGTAGGCGAAGTAAAATCAACCAAAAAACTTCGGTCTGGTGACCTTCTTGTTGAAGTGGAATCCCCGAAGCAAGCCAAACAAATCGCAAAATTAAATTCATTGTCGACTATTTCTGTTACTGTTAACCTCCATGCCACATTGAACTCTTCTAATGGCGTTATTTCCTGTGGGGAATTGCTGAATGAATCCGTGGGAAAAATAACTGAAGAACTAAGTAGTCAAGGAGTGACCCATGTGCGCCGCATTACGATTCGGAGGGATGGTCAGCTCCTAAATACAAAGCACCTGATACTAACTTTCGACTCCGTGAAATTGCCTGAACATATTAAAGCAGGTTATATGCGCCTCTCTGTTAGGACATATATACCCAACCCACTCCGCTGTTTTAAGTGCCAACGATTCGGACATTCGAAAACTTCTTGCCGCGGAACACTCACCTGCGCCCGTTGTGCAGAAGTCGGACATGAAAGCAATGATTGCACCCGAACAGAAAAGTGTGTTAACTGTAAGGGGGAGCACACTTCGTTTTCACGAAACTGTTTTGCCTGGAAACAGGAAAAGGAAATTATAACCACAAAAATAAAAAAACAAATCTCGTATCAAGAAGCAAGGAAACTTGTGAAATCCCAGACGCCTACACCCGGAAATAGTTACGTTTCTGTCGCCAAGAAATCAATTTCTGCTCCTTCCGCCGACAGCAATAAAGATATCTCTACTGTTTCTATTTCTAAACCTTCTGATTCCACTACAAGAGCACCTCCTCCAATAACCAACTTGCCAATTTCTGCCTCTCCATCTGTTGCTCCGGTCAGTGAAGAAGCTTTAGCTTCGCCCGACTTCACTGATTTTAAACTCGTTACAAACAGAAAAAAGCTGAAAAAGGACTCTCCAACTAAAACAAATAATAGAATCGCCAAAGCTGAAAAGATTACAAAATTTTACACCTCCTCTCGCCGTGAAGTTCTTAACACCGTTCCAACAAAGGATAATATCTGCACTCATCAGTCTGCATTAAAGTCTTTTGAAACCAAAAAACCCACTTCTGTTGACACTCAACTTCTACCTATGGCTGTCCTCCCTCCATTAGAAAAAACAGTTTTGCAATCTCGGGAATCTGATGCGGATGCCGAGATGAGCTCCTCCTCTTTATCAGAAGAGGATGCCTTGGAATATAACATGTCGGAGGATTTGGAAGACTCACCTGCAGTTAACAGTCCTCCACCCTCTTCCAAACCACAAAAAGGAGACAAATACAAAAACAGGTAGCAATATTGCTTCTGTTTTGCACATTGTTTGCCTTTTTTTTAAAAAAAATATATATTAAAAACAAACGACCTACGCTGAATTGTTTTCTTTAAACTCACTTGTTTAGTTCTTTAATATTTTAAACATTTTCTCTGTATAGATTTCGTCCTTGTAATTTTATTTGGTCTTTGCCCACCATGTGATATTTTAGACGTATTTTACATCTGATACATTTTAAAACTTGCATTTTTTTATCTGTTTTCATCGTTCATCTATCCAATTTTGGCAACATGATTTTATCTTTTCATATGCATCTATGAATTTCAAATTTATTTTAGAATTTTATCTACCTCTTTTATATGTAACACCATATATTTTATTACCGTGATCCTGCATATCTACCATACGTTTGGCGCAGTTTAGCCAAAAATGGCTCTTGCGCCATTAAACCCCAACCAACCAACCATAATTCACACAAGGAGCGGACTGTATTAAAGTTAAAATGTCTTTATTTGAGCTAGCGAGAGCTCACACACACAAGAAGGATTACACAACAACAACACAAAGAGATACAAGCGTCCATCCGGGGATTTTTCCCCCGGGGGTTGTAGATTGAACTCGGAGGGGTTGCTATTGGCGGACAGTTTCGCCCTTGACAATGTTTACAAATATCAAGCAAATAAACTCACACTACTAAACAGAGAGATAAAGAATATGAAGTATAAAATTAAAATTACTGATTTCAAAGCATCTGAAATATCAACTAAGAAAAGACCAATTAATCTAATTAAAATTATGTAATAAAACACATGCATTGTTAATAAAAATGGAGTATCAGTTATTAAAAGTATGCAAAATTATTATTTATTTTAAAAATAGTAACTGACGATAAATATAGCGCAAGCCTTCTTTCTATACACTCAATCAATAATTCCATATGAATCCTAATAACCCCAGCCATTTTTAGAGCTAAATTATTTTAAGATTAGCGCACGCTTCTTTAAAACACCCTTAAGTAAAGCTTCGTATAGTTAACAAGAACATGTAAAATAATTTAACAAAAGATATCAAAAAATAATAAAAGTTAAAAATTAAATTTTGTATTAGACAGAATGGCGCAAAAATGCTGCATCTTCCAATAAAATACAAAAGAAGAAAAACAATAGCAATAACAATAAACCTTTTGCGCGCCAATTCAGTAGCATCCGGTAATTGCATCAATAATATTTTCCATAATTAACCAATGGATTAGTATATAATCAAACAACAAAAATCATACTATAATAAAAATTAAAATACATTAAAAGAAAATATGGATATTCTAATATGGATAAATTTTCTGTCAAGGGGATGACTACAAAGTCAAAAATTATATTCGTATAGTCAACGCGCTAATTTCAGAGCTTGTCTTGAGCTTCACCCCTTGAATGAACAGAACAGAGCAATTATTTAGTTGCATGTATGCGCTCTCCAGTAGAAACATTTGTACTTTAAGAGAGTTGTGCGATTTTTTAATCAAAAAGCGATCGCTGTGGTTTTACGACTGTTTAGTTGCCGAACTATAAAGTTGCATGTATGCGCGCTGTAACTTGAGCCCATGAACTTTCAATATACAACTAAACTGTTGTCCGATTAATAATCGCTTGTATGCGACTGGACGAGGTACACGGTAGTAACTCTGTGGCTAGGATGACAAAGTTGTCCATCCTTGAGGGTTCGTGTAATAGATAAAAGTGTACAAGTCATCACTTCAAAGCGCATGCGACTGAGGGTATGTGTACAAATTTATCAAAAGTGAAAAAAGGTCACTTCTGAAGCACGTATGACTTATATTTTTTAAAAATGGATTATTGATATGGGGATTAATTTAACGATGACTTTTAAAAATACAGAGTAAAGTAATTCGTATGTCAGGAGTAATTTTATTTGGAGCAGAAATTTTAATGTTCAAATAAAAATTGTTGTTCTAGTTTACTTTATAATTGAGTGATTAATTAAAACCCTACAGTACAATTTGTTAATTATTGTTAACTACTTTATAATAATAAATTAGTTCATTTACTCTATAAAAATAAATAAGTTATATAATTGTTTAAAAAAATAATGTATAATGTAGGACAAAGAAAGGGGTACAGTGCACCAAATAAAGAATTCAATCCCAATACGCATTCAAAAGTATTTAATATTTTTAACGCTATATTTTGAAGAAACTTTAAATTGTTTACAGACAAGAACTTCGACAAATTCGATTCATTTAAGACATTGTTTCCCGAAAATGCCGAGAGAATATTTTTATTACGCTAATAATTATGTGCGCATTATTCCAATATCCCTTTTAAAAGTATTCTTTTCAAAACAATAAAAAACTGTCATTTTGCGGCAAGGCACCTTAATCAGTATGAATAAATTATGGCAATATTTGTTTAATATGGCTTCGAAGATAACGGTGAGTATATAAACGTCTGGAAATAATATTTTAATTATTAAAAGAAATGTGTTTTAAGAATGTTTATCTGAATTAAAGAAAAATGTATTTTTGAACCCAAAAAAGAATAATGTTTAAAAATGACCGTTCTTGTGTATAATAGTTATACTTAAAACTCCGATTTCTTGTTATCTTTTCCCCGGTAGGCATTGTTCAAAAACATTCCTTTTGAAAGATACTTTTAGCTTCGAATTTTTTTAAGATGAGTTAATTTCTGACTTTTTAAAGAATTTAGTTTTCCGACTTTAAAAGACGATTTAGTTTCCCGATTATTTTTACAAATTAATAAACAGTGTAAAGAAAACTTAAATTTTATCGTTTTGAACATTACAAAAGATAAACAAAATTCTCAAAAGTATAGTAGTAATTAGCCCTTTGGTGTGTGGAAATTTACAGAGGGATAATCGCATTTCTTCAAAAAAACTGTTGAAAAGTATTTAAAAATTAAGCTGTAATTTTCAATATTCATGCTGTAACCAAATGTAAATAATCAGAAGGGTGGTGAGCAGGGGAACTCTGTTATGAAAAGTTTTTTTTTATTCTAACCATTGTATCCTACTTGGGGAAAAGTATTTATAGTTTCCAGGTTGTTCATTTTATGATCCTATGTTTAAATAATGTATAGATTTTATATTAATTTCATATAAATCACTTTAAATTTTAAGTGTTTTTCTTAAAACTTGGGTGAGACCAACTCTTTTGAAAATGAACCCCAACTGTTTTATTGCTCACTTTGTCAAAATATTTATTGCTGAAATATATTATAAAATCATACAAATATAGCCTCAGAACACCTTCTTCAGGTGTGACGGATTCAGACCCCGAGTCCCTGGTCTGCTCTCCTTCCGTTTTTTGTCTCCCTTGAGTTTTTGCTATTTTCTTCTTTCCCTCGAGGGTAGGCGAGGGAGTCTCCATGAGAAGCTGTCGCCGCTCTGTTTGTTTCCTGCTTCCTCATGGACAGCAATATACCCCACGTGTTGGCCGTGCGTTAGACCCATTAGACGGGGTACATTTCGGTCCCCGGTGTATCAATCGGCTGGTATCCCAGTCGCATGGCTGGTCTGCTCAATGTACAAGCGAAGGGATCACTCCTGGGTTGGCGTTAAGGGTGGTCACTGTCCCCGCCAGTGATCCTGAGCGTATAGGGCCGGCTAGCACCACAAGGTAAGCGCCGAGGCTGGGAATACCCAGAGCCGGTGGCTGCCTCCCTTGTTGGGTCCATGGTAGGTGCTGTCCGTCTGAATCCAACAAATGTCGTATGGGAAAAAAAATAAAATTGCAACGAATTCTTCATCAAACTTTCCAACCTTCTTTCTGATCAAACGAGTATCAACCAGTGATGAATCTTTCATTCCGTGTCTCCATTTCTGAGAAAGCCATAACTGGTAGTATCGGTGATGTCAAATCTACAAAAGCTTCGATCCGGCGACTTGCTGGTCGAAGTTCAGTCTAGAAAACAATCTGAACAAATAGTCAAACTAAAAAAATTTTCCAATATCTCATAACTGTCTCTTCACATGCAACTTGATCCTCCAAAGGGTTATCACCTGCGGAGAATTGTTAAATGTTACAACTGAAGAAATCCAAAGAGCTGTAAGGTCAGGGTGAGCCATGTACGGCGTATATCAATACGTGGAGATGGCCAGCCCTAAATACTAAGCACCTAATACTCACTTTCGCTCGCAAATTAAAGCCGGATATATGCGCCTTTCTGTCAGGACATATATACCCAACCCATCGCTGTTCAAGTGCCAACGTTTGACATCTTGAAAACTTCTTGCGTGGGACACTCACCTGCGTTAAAGCTGAAGTCGACGAAAGTACCGATTGCACCCGCACAGAGAAGTGTGTTAACTGTGGGGGAGCATACTTCTTTTCTCGAAACTGTATTGCCTGGAGAGAGAAAGAAATTATATCACAAAATAAAAAAAGCAGATACTTTTATCCAGAAGCAAGGAAACTTGTAAATTCACACCACTCCCGGAAATAGTTAGTTTCTGTAGTAAACTTTCTGACCATCTCGTTCAAAAACTCCGGATGCCTCTGCTGTTAATCGTTCTTAAACCATTCGTCTACTGCAAAAGCATCTTCCTAGAACCAACTTGCCAATTCCATCCTCTCCATCTGTTGCTCCGGTCAGTGAAGAAACTTTGCTTGCCTAATCCCCTGATTTTCAACTTGTTAGAAATAAAAAGAAGCTGAAAAATTCTCCAACTAAAACAAACATAGCATCACCAAAGCAGAAAAAGATTGCAAAATTTTACACCACCTCTCACCTGTGAAATAACTAAACCTATTCCACGAAATGTTTCTACCCATCAATCTACATTGAAACCTCTTCCAACCACTAGGGCCTACTTCTGTTGACATTGGAGCTTTTTCTTGTATATGTTCTCCCTCCTGTTAGAAACAAACAGTTTTACAATCTCGAGTCGGATGTTGATGCCGAGATGAGCCCCTCCTCTGCATCAGAAGAGGATGCTCAGAGTGCTACACATGTCGGAGGACTTGGAGGTGACCTGCCCAGTTATCAATCCTCCACCTCCTTCCAAACCTGAAAGGCAAGACAAAAATAAAACAGGGTAGCATTATTGTTCTGTTTTGCTTGTTCTTTTTTAAAAAAATATTTTCAAAAAAACAAATGACCTACTCTGAATTGTTTTTTTACCTCTTCATTTTGTTCTTCATTTTTAAACATTTCTCTCATAGATTTCGTCCTTGAATTTTACTTGATTCGCCCACCATGTGATATTTTAGATTTACATCTGATGTATTTAAAACTTGCATTTTTTTATCTCTTTTCATCCTTTATCTATCCATTTTTTGGTAACTTGATTTTCTTTTCATATGCACCAAATGAATTCTGATTTATTTTAGAATTTTATCTACCTCTTTTGTATATAACACCATATATTTTATCAACGTGATTCTGAGTTTATCTTACCATACGTTCGCAGGTTAGCCAAAAATGCCTCTGCCTACTAAACCCCAAACAACCAAACAACCACACAAAATAGGGTTTGAGTTGGTGAGGGAACTTGCATTTCCCCAGTGAAGTGGTTAGAGGCCCCAGGGAGGGCAAGACTCACTGTACAAAGGGGAGATGCTGGCGATGACCCCTCAAATTCCGCCAGATCTTAAGCCCGCGCAGTGTGAACGGGGTACAAACATTTGCTCAACATGGGGCCCTGGCTCTAGGACACCCTGGCCCCTAGAGGGCCAGCCGCATCTAAAGAACTTGAAACATAAAATGCATTCCAGTGTAATAGCCACAAAAAGCATTGCGACGTTCTAAAAAGCAGAGAGCGGAATGTTCTTCAACCTCTGTTTTAAGGACATTTTAACATTTTGTTTTTCTTATTATTTATTTTGGGTAAAAAAAAGAAGCCAGAACGGTATTCAAGGCTCCACCTCACTATGATGCATACCCAGTTTTATTTTAATGTATAACAGGAATCTTCATTATAAATTTATGTAATTTGTTCAAAAGTTTACACCTGGAACATTTTAATGCACTAATTCTGAAAAACATATTAGAAAAAGTCAAAATGTAGTTACTCCTCTGAACCCATTAAATATTCATTTCAGTACATGTTATAATGCTATATTAATCGGATATATTTTGGAGATGAAACATTAAAAGGAAATTTCATATTTTGGTCATTTTTTTTAATTTCAAAATTCACCGTCTCCTTTAAAATCATCTTTTTTGCAAGCCGCTAAAATAATAATCTTACTAATAGGTAAATCTATATTTATATTGTATTCCCACCTTAAGAGGGCACTCCAAATATTGGGGACAAGAACCTGTAAAAGTAAGTAGAGTCTCTTCCTAGTTGTATATATATTTCAAACAATCAAAACATGTGTTATATTTTCAATGTATACATATATTAATCTAAAAATTAAAATCAAATTTCTTTATCAATAACTTTATATGTATTATGAAATACAAAGATGGTTTAAATATAGACTATTACTACTATAATTATATCCCACCGATGACGGTTCGCCGCGATGAGCGTCAGATAGATTGTAATAATTAAATGATGAAAGTGTCTAGCTAGTAAAATATAGCAATAGTAACCCACGCATTCCCCTTTGTGTCTCCACAGGGTGAATGGGGGTTCCTATTGTTATAATTTACCATCTAACGATCACAAATCGTGGTGTGCAATCGCCTAAGGGCTATTGGCACAGTGTCCGACTACTGCCATCGGAGCTGGGTCATTCAGGTTTTCCAGAGTGCCTAGGCTGGTCGGTAATAATTTATTCCCTACTTACCTCCCATATCACCCCCCCTGCATTTTGATACACCCTCCAAAAAATATCCAGGGGATTCATGGCACTGCTTAATTCACAGCTACAACATTGGAAAAAACAGCCGTGTAGTCAGAAATTAACAAAATCAAAAAAATAAAACTCCTGGTTCTCCAGAAAACGGACAAAACGTCGAGCAAACGCGAAATATCGTATTTTTTTTGTAAGAGGGTTTTAGAATTGGTTCAGATACGCAGCAGCAGGCGAGTCTGTATGATGTTGTAAACGACGGACGCCTAGAGCATTTCAGTCGCGACGCTATTATTTAAATATAATGTTTGTAAGCCGATGGACTGAGCGCCAATGTGATCCCATCCCGGTCCTCCAATATGACCTGATTCCTCTTTTCTTGTGGACACACAGGAGGCTTTTATTCCATGTAAAGACTCCTGTGTCGCACTAGCAGAGACCTTATGGCTTGGTTGTCCACTGATGATTAAGCACTTGATGATCGCTAAGTTCACAGGTGCCTATTCCTTCCTACAGAGAAACTTCTTTAGAAAGCAAACCCCTTCATTCCGAAAATTAGCCGCCGGAGGTTATTTTAACATTATGTCTATGGGCAAAAAATTCCATGCCTAACAATAGAGGTGAACGCTTTACTTGTATGTAAATCATCCAGATTGAGCAGTAGATATAATGCTCAATTCGGATAATATATTTAATAAAACAGATTGTCTCGGTATCCGACTTAGCTGCCTCTGAGATCACATGTTCTATTGTAGATTATCATTACATTCGGATGTTCTACCACTTATAATTTTGGCGTTGGAATACTGGAAAACCCTGTAAGGTGAAAAATTTACTTGTATCTTAATTATCATTCTATATGTTTCAGTCATAGTTTACTGGAAACATTTCTTTCCAAACAATGAACAAAACTGTCCAAACTGTGGACAAAGTTTATCTCATATCTCCGAGAGAAATAAAAGGCTTTTTGATAACTGTCATATTCAGTCAAAAGAAAATACTCAAACCGATGTATCTTTTTTTTTTTACACAATTAAAAACTTACGCTATTACACTGTTTGCAGGATGTTAATCTATTTCTATTTTAGTATATAAATTTATATCATCCTATTTAATACAAGAAATGCAAGTTTTAAGATGATTGCAAATTTTTAAAATTTAACATGCAAATAGAAAGTCAAAGTTGAGAAATCAATAAATGAAAAAAACTGCTTTTTTTTAAAGTAGAAATTACAACGTCATGACTTAGGATAGTTTAATGCTTTAAATGTTTTCGAAACTGAAGTTCTCACTTAAATAAACAAACTGATAAAAAATATTTTGGTCTTTTGAAATTTTACTTTTCATGTTAAAATTTTACAACAACTGCTGTTGTGAATTTCACACTTTGTTGTAATAGTAGAACCCCTGAAATCCGAACATATTTTTTTAAAAAATTTTCTGAAAAGTTTTATCGAAAAAATGAGGGAAAATAACAATTTTTAATCAGAAACAAAGCTAATGTTTATTACTAACTTTAAAGACTTAACAATTAGTCTTTAAAGAACGAATACAGCATTTTAATTTAGTAGACACAAACTGATATCTTCTTTTTACCCTCAACTTGTTTGCACTATACCTTGTGAATCATCAGTCTTTTAGTATGCCTCATAGACCACCCAATCAATACTCACTACTGAATCTCGGGATAATCCCAAATTTTGCAGAACGTCTATCGTCAGATACCAATTAGTATGTTTGAAATAGGCATGTCTTGGTTATTTATATAAGAAGCATTTTGAACATGAACATATTTCATTTGAGTAATTTTTTTTTTTTTTACAAATAATTTGAAATTTTATTCTGATATTTCTTCTATTATCAATTCAAATATTAAGAAGCATTTGCCCTTTCGGATTCTGAAGATATTTTAAAGCATATTTTCAGAATAGACTGACAAGAATTTTATAAGAACTTAAAAGATGGGCGAAGCTTATTGAAGCGACCGAAGTTGATAGAAGCGGCTTCATAAATTGTTGTAACATAAGTAACTCAGAATTTTTTTTTTTTCCTTGAAATGCTGAGTATGTTTTTTTTAATGTGAAACTTAATTTCTTGTTGTCTTCAGAGGTGAGGGTACAAGAATAACCCCATTTTTTGAGTTCATCACATTGAAATTACCATTGTGTTTTAGAAAATGTAAACAAAACCCCCACTTTTGAAAAAAAAAATATAGATAAAAAAAGAGCAAAAAAATAAGGCTTTAAAGGAATCTTTTTAAAGAGTGAGAAAAATTAAGAGAATGTAGAAAATCTATGGAAAAAAAATTACACTGTCAATCCTTACAGACCTTTAGGGTAGGCCTGGTCGTGTTTGTGTCTAATTCTATCTACCCAGTTCCTATAAAGTAAATTTCAAACATCTTGCAAGTCATGATTATTAAAATGTATTTTTGGTTCCCTATTTTTCATGACAGAAATTTCAACACGCACAAGTCATGAGTTATTTAAAATGTATTTTTGTTCCCTATTTTCATAAAGTAGTACATTATATAGCAGTAATGTACTTACAGTACATTTTGGCCTACACTTAAAGTAAGAATTTTCATATTTGAAGTAGCAAAATTACAGTGAATTTTCCTTTATTAAAACACAAAAAAGAATAAACAAAACTCCATTTTCATCACAAATGGCAATTTAAATTCTGTTACCCATTATTTTCGTTTATGAGGTTTATACAAAGCATTTGTGATAATGTCCAGAAATTGCACATATTAACCAGAGATAGAATTCTCAACTTCAATGTGGCATGATGATTTGTTTTTGGTCCTCAGTGAAGGAAACTATTAATAAAGGAATCTCCTAAAGGTTAAAAGCTTAAGGAGAGTACGAAAATACTGCAATCCCTAACAAGCAGCCATTAGAGTGTGTTCCTTTATTAAAAACAAACCCATTTTTAATAATTCAATCAATGTAAATATTTACCTACTTTTTTCTCTTTCAGAGTCTATACAGAAGACTTAACAACAATGTCCAGAATTTGCACATTATAACCACGACAGGAGTTCTCATTCTCACTTCAATGTGGCATTGATAATTTTGCTTTATCCTCAGTGAAGCTAAAACTATTAATAAAGGAACTTTAAAAGTTAAAAGCTTAAGGAGAAAGCCAGAAAATACTGGGCAATCTCTTAAACCCAGCCATTGGGAATGTTGCTTCTTTATTAAAAAACAAAAATACAAAAACACCATTTTTAATAATTCAAAAAACAATGCAAATACAATACAAAACAATTAAAAATAATTTTTTTTAAATTAAATGAAATTTTTACATGTTCTACTAAACTTGTTGAAAATATCAGGCATGAAAAGACTTCCACTTTTTTTAATGTCTTTGGCTGTTTCTGAGATGATGCCAAACCGCCAGAAATCATGATCGAAAAAATTTAAACGCTACGATGCGGAAAGAGATAGGCATAAAAGAGTGGTGATGATCAAGAAGATCGATAATGAGACTGTAATCTCCAGATTTGCTCTGATACCAATTTATAGCGGAATAAAGGATTGAGTCAGTTTCTAACCACCTACAGACAAAGAAGCATCTTTCAAAAGTTAAAACAAAGAATTAGACAAAGGAAATTAAATTAATTTCTTTTATTGAATTTTAAAATTAAAATTTGCCTTTTAGAAAATCTTTATAATGAATATCTATATAATGCACAACTACTAGATATAAACATTGAATTTTGCCATCAAGAAATATATATATATTCTGCAGTGAGAAATATTGACACTTGTAAGCATTCTAAGTTTGAGAGATTAGTTATACAGTTACAAAGATCTTCTACTGCATAAGATAATATATATTCTATAAGATTTTGTCATTTTTCCTCCCTTAAAATAAACTTCTGCTTGATTTTTTAAAAAGTATGCAATTTTGTATATGATATTATCTGTTATTGTCAACTTGTGAGAAAATGAAGGAACTCTGAATCTCTTGTATGGTATATTTAAAAATCAAAATTTGTTGCAAATAGAGGGAAAAAAAGTTAAATTATATATACTACTTTTAATTTAGTTGATTCTGTATGTATTTTAAAATAGTACCCGATGCCTTTACATCTGGATATATATTGGGTTAGTGGTAAATTTTTGTATTCAAGTGAGAGTTAAGCATTTTGAACAGCGCTGCACTTATCACTACTCTGAAATATGAACACTACAAATATATATATATATATATACTTTTAAAAAGTTCAAACTGCAGTTATTTCTTCAAACATAATTGCTCTGAAATCCATCTACATTCAAATCCTCAATCAGATAACCGCTAATTTTCTTTCAATAACATAGAACTAATGTAAACCACCACAATTAAAGTATCTATTTGTTTTGGATGTGGTGGAAAATACAACACGCCAAATGGCTATCTGAATTGTAGACAAATAATTTACATATCATACACCATTGCCTATGTAAGCTATGAGTATCCTGTCTGGTTTATAACAAGGGTAAATATTCAAAGATTTTTATTTTTCACTTATTAGTCTATAATTTGGAAGTCCAATGCAGAGATTTTAAATTTACAAGAATAATTAGAAAATAAAATTTCGCTATTTCTTGAATCAAGAAAACCAAGTATACTGTTTGATTAAAAAATTAAATTAGAGATGGAAAGATTTATAGCTTTTGAGGTTTTAATTTAGTTTGTAGAAAAGTTCCATGCATCAATAATTGAATCATAAAGCAACCCTTTCTGAAAATTACGTACCGACTTCTAGACATTCCTCTTTCTTCCACAGTAATATATGGTCTAAAGATTTCAGCATATAAAATGAAGGTCAATATCATTAATAGTTACAACATTGTAGCAGTAGGAGTTTTTTGACATTAATTTTATTAAATTTTTGAAATGTACACTAAAACCAGCACATTCCAGAGTTTTCAACAGAAAAGATTTTACACCTTGATCTCGCTTCAACAAGGTCATCAGGTTCATCAAAAAAATTTCACTTTAATGGTTGTTCTTATATGTATTTTGGCAAAGACCCTTCCTTTTTTTCTTTTGTTCGCAGTTCTTATAAAATCACTTAACCTGTGGGATAATTTTCTGATTAGAGACAACATATAGTGAGGTGCAATAGAAACAAGATTATTTTTAGATTTAAAACCTTCATGCATACTGGCTACTAAGGTACTTAAACAACTAACAGCATTATTCAGACATGACTTCTTTAACCCTAGGAATTTCTATCAATTCTACATATTCAGAACATAACTTTGCACTCTGTCATCCTTTGATCGGTAACCCTCGGTATTAGATAAAAATATCAAGCATTTAAAATTTCAAGAAGAAATGCTTGTGCTATTTTCCTCATTATCAATTTCAATAAAATAATACAGTCATATGAGTTTGTAATTTCAGAATACAGTATATGCACTTTTATAATATGTTTACGGAGTTACTGTTTCGTGCGCGTCGATGCCCACAAATGGCTAGCATAGTGCTGGTCTAATTAATATTAGCCATTTGCAAAGGAGAGCAATGGTCCATTAAACCACAAGAATCTGCAACTTCTTTTCTTACCATATACACCTTTCCCTTGTTAAGATTGGTTTAACTTCCCAACACCATCATATTCAACAACATCCATATCCTGAATCTTTAGCTCCCCTGTCATGCTTCTCTTTAACAGTTTTAGTGAGCTTTGAGATCTGGAACGTTATTTACAACATTCTATTATGTTAAAATCTATCCTTTTCTATCCTCAAAAGAGTTAAAATTGCTCATCTAGTTAGCCTATTATAGCTCGTTCAAGGTAAACTGTTTTTAACTGGTTATATGAAAAGGATTCCAATAGTTATTAGTATTGGTTGTCACCATGTGAATTTTCTAAGACAGGGTGGCCCCAATTCTTTTCTACCAAGAATACATTTTTGACAAAAATAGTCGTACACTTTTGACATTTATCTGAATAATCATTAGAAACATCAAGAGTCTATTCTCAAAAGACTTTTCATACATTATCTAACAATTCTCCAACATATTTTATCCGCGATGGATTTATCATGGACTTTTGAAACCAATTGTCTTTTCAGGCGTGTAAACATGCCATTGACACTTAACAAATGTTTAATATTGGGGCGAAAACAGAATTAAATGCTTAAAGACAACCATCATCATCTGTCATGACAGTATTCACTTTTAGATTTGGAATCTTGACCTTAAACTAGAAAATTAAAACAACTAAAATCTTGAAAGTCTAAATTAGTAGTAATAAAAATGTGCAACTGCATATCCTGAGCCATAGCTCATCTTGAATGTGGAGCTTAAAGAAGATAGAAATATCATAAAGTTTAAACAGTGAGTTGCATCTATGCAAAGAACTTTATGCTAATGCTTCATTAGCATATCCCCTTTTCTTTTGTCTGAAAACCTAATACTGAAAGAACTTTCCCAATTGTATGAACTATCAAATCAGAAGGGCCCCAAATAGTTTTCGAGTCCTGAAGTTTAAGAAATCAAGATGGGATATATGGCTCATTTTTAAGTTTTCATAATGCATGGAACAGACGCATGTACGTCACTAGTGTGGCTGTATTGTATTACGCAGATGCCTTTAAATAAGCCGCTGTATAGTTCTTCAAATAAAGGCTTCTTTTGTGGATGAAAATCTTTTATCTCGAGATCCGAATCATCACCACATAATACAGCAACTATTTTTGAGACAGGAAAGGACGCAATAAATAAGACTTAATTAAATCTCGAGGCTTTCTTTAAGAGGATGATACTTAGTGTTCTCTTAACAATACTGTGATTATGAATTGACAAATATGTAACAGATACTAAATTTTCTGTTCACATACACATAACTTAACTAGGACAATTTATACTGAAAGTGACACCCCTTTTTATTTTTTTACAGTTTACCATTTCGTTCCACCCTCAACAATCTCTCGACTGATGGTGGATGAAAAACTGACATGAGAAATAATAAAATGTTTTACCTCACACACTCTTTTACCTGTTGTTTTTTTAAAAAAGTATGATTAGCAGTAGTTTCAGACTCTAACCAAATTTTAAAAGTTGCCATGAATCAAAAGAAAGAGTTATTTTAATGTGCAGCTGTGATGGTAAAGATGCTTATGTAAAATACTATAAATTTTATCACACTCTGTACAAACATACGCTTTCATCTTCCTTGTTATTGTTGCAAGTTATTTTTGTGGCTCTAGATTCATTACTGTTATAAAACTTTCCCACAGTCAAAACATTTCATGAAATGTTTTCACATTTGATCAGTTAAAAATTTTGAACTACTTAAAGATGTTTCAACTGCCTCTAAAGATAATTTTGGATTTCGTACAGGTTTCAATAGTGAGAGCCAATTTTAGATTCTAATACATTCATATCAGAAAGATAGCAGATTTAAATCTTTGGTTCAGAGGTTTACAGAGTTTTTAAATGTTTTGAAAATGATTGCCTTGTCTTGTAGGGATTACAGCAAACCTCACAAACTCTAGGGATAAGTTTTTTTAACCTTCTCTATACATTTATATTTTTTAAATGCTTTGAGAGAATGAAGACTTTTGTTAATAAGTTCTTCTCCTGAGTGATCCACATGTTTAGAAAGTGAACAATTTTTTGGGACCTCCTCCTAGTGATTTCTTTTTAAATTACTAGAATTAATAACACTATCTTCACTTTCTCCTTGAGTTATTTTCATTTTCTTCATCTTGCAATGCTGCAAATCTATTTGTTGTAGGTATATTGCAATAAATATTTTGAAATTTTTTCTGATATGTTGATAAAATATTCAAATTTACCTTGGTGATACTTGCTCTTCCCTTGCTTTTCTGAAGATGATGAAATAAGCAGCTGGTTGACCATGGGTTGGAGGTGAGGGAGCATCAGGTTGGTTGTTGATGGCAGCTGGAAGAGATGGATGCAAGCGGCTGAGTGGCAGGCTGGAAGAGATGCAAGCGGCGGTGCGATGGCAGGCTGGAGAGAAGATGCACGGCTGGTCGATGCAGGCTGGAGGAGGTGCAGAATGCAGCACAGGAGATGGAAGTGGATAAGGAAACAGGAGGATAAAAAAGGAGAAAATCCGACATACCAGCAGAATGAAATGGTAACAAATGAGCAATGCATGCAGGAAATGCAGGAAAGCCAAGAACTGAAGACATTACTCAACTAGAGCCAGATGGGTCATGCAATAGACTCTGGTAACGGAAGGAAGGGGAGGCCGGCTGAAAAGACTGGAAGAGAGGGAGAACGGGTAAAAGAACTGATAGCGGTAAAAGAGGAGGAGAGCATGGGCTAAAAAACTGGAAGAGAGGGACACCGCGGCTAAAAAGACTGGAAGAGAGGAGGCAGAAAGCAATGGATGAGGGAAGGCGAACGGTGACAAAAGCGACTGATGAGAAGGAGGCACGCATAAATGACTGCGATGATGAGAATGAGGCACGGCAACAGCCACCTGGAAGAGAGCCGGAATAGCGACTGGAAGAGAGGGAGAAACAGACAAAATGACTGGAACAAGGTATGGTGGTTAGAGCAACTCCAAGAGAATAAGCGGATGTCTTGTATTCATGAGGAGATATGCTTGGGCCATGATGGAAATATTGAGGCTGCTTCAGAACCCATAATGAGGAAACTCTGTCAGAATCAAATAAACCCTGAGAACAATTGACTGGCACTCTTAACCTGTAAATTACTAGATTCAATCACTAAGAGTCCTCATTAAGACAAACAAAAATACACAAATTTGAAATTCTGTCAATAATGTCCACACAAATAAACTAACAAGAGATCAAATCTATAAAATCAATGAAACAGTTCATGTCTATCTGTAACTAAAGCCAATCAGTGATACACTCTGAAATACAAAACAATTAAATAAAAGACCAAGAGTAGGGATAATGCTTTAAATATGTAATAAGCACTACAAAAAAATTTACTTCATGTTTTTAAATAAAATACCTTAAAATTCAAGCAGAAATTGATAAAATTAACACTAATCCGAAATATCACTAAAAAAGAGAAAATCTTTGTAAATATGTGTTTTAATTATAGCGTAATACAAACTAAATCTTGCAAATAAAAAAATAGATACAACTAATAAAATATCAAAAAACACTTGATAAAATTCTTTGTTTCTATTTAACCTAATTAACAAAATATAGTTTTTTAGTTAATGAAAGTAATAATTCAACAAAATTATGACGAAAATACAGTAGAAAAATCACTTTTAAAATGGATTAAATGTGATAACTAACACTAAACTCTAACATGAAATAACTAACACTAACCTGAAATATAACTAAAAGAGAAAAGTCATGTGAATGTTGTTTTAATTATATATACTACAAATAAATTCACTCAAATAAAAAAACTGAATATAAGTAATAAAATATCAAAAGCACTAGATAAAATTCTTAGTTTGCTGTTTAACTAATTAACAAAAGATATTTTAATTAACAACAAGAATATATTATAATAAGCAACAAAATTTTATCACAAATACGCTTGAAAATAAATTTTAAAGAGTTAAAATCTGAAAAATGAAAGAAAGAAAAAACTTATTGTAATTTCGTCGAATTTCAATGCAGAGATGACATGCATGTAGCACGATCAAAAGACGGAATGAAAATAATTGGATTGAATTAGCGCGCTTAATCACAGAATGACTCACACGTAGCGGTATGATGACGTAGCCAAATCCGAAGTCCCCGGATGGACAACTCTGTCATCCTAGCAGAGGTACTTACTAACGTCTGTAAAGCACCGTATGCGACTAGCCTAACCGGTGGTTGTTGTGTATCGTCAATAAATGTTAATAGTGTGTTAAAAAGCTGCCTAGTTACATAACACCTCATTTGCAAACAATACAAAACCATATCAATAAGATTTAATTCATTCTAAATAATTTATAAATAAAGTAAAATAAAATTATTTCTTTTAATTTATTTAGCCAGACTTTTCATATTTGTTGAGTGTTTTCCAATTTTCAAAATGGTTAATTATTAAAAGGGCTTAGAAACGTTTTGTTTGTTTATTTATAATTATGTTAACTTCTAAAGCAAGTACTACATTACACTGAAATCAAGCTCTTTCTCATCTAAATTTATCTTTGTAGATTCTATCAAATAAAAAAATAAATATTAATACACTAATAGGTTTTATTCGTTTATTGCATCCATTTATAAATATTTTAGTAAAATAATAATTTCATAAAACTCTACAGAAATTGTTTATATATTTTATGCTTTTACTTTTTTTATGAAAGGACTGTGGTGAGTAATTACGATATTGACACACAATCATAAGCTTAATACTGCTAGTGATGTAGAAATACTAGGTATTTATTTTTGGGTATACTACCGGGTAAATACCCAAAATGGGTATTACGGTATTATTTTTGGATTACCCTATTCATGTAAAGACAGGCATGCATAGAAATATGATGTCTCTATATATTATGAATATATATTGAAGAGCATAAGATAGAAAAAGAAAACTGTCAGTTATATGAACAGCTTCAAATTCTATAAAAACTAAAAAATGAATCAGGAAAACAAAAACAGCTAATAGCTATATCATGGATCTTTACATAAAATCAGCGGTTTGAAATATCAATCCTTTTTAAAACTGAACTAAATTTTAAAAAAAGAAAATGTTGAGTTTGGTTTTTTAAAATGATAAAGACTAATAATAAAACTAAAATGAAAGATACAATTGTTTATACATCTTTTGGATTAATTGTCAAAGTACCAGACATTGTCATAAGTTAGCAGATGTTTCAGTTCTACAAGTTTTTGAAAAGCTTAATTATTCGAAAGTAATATTCCTTATATCACTTTCAACAAGGTAAAGTTATTTTTGAAACAAGATTTCAGGATCAAGAAATGTAATTTTTGTTGCTGAATCTGTTGCATTATTTGATGGTATAAGTTAGACACAATCATCAACTCAGTTTCCTGTTAGCAGGGATTCTCTGGATCATGAACATCATACTTAAATGTTCTTAAAACTCTAAATTTGATGCAAGTGTCATGGTTTGGAATTTGAATAAAGAAAATTCATTAGGGTATTTAATCCATTTCAGAACCTTCTTAATCCATCAAGACTTTTGAAGCATTTTTTTTAATGTGTTTTTCTGTTCTCCATTTGCTCACATTGTTTTGTACATCAACATTACAGCACTACCTTGGATACTTTATCATCCTTAGCACTATAAAGCTCAAGAAGGATGGCATTCCTCCTTTTTTTTAAGAAAAATTTACAGGTAATATTAATATACAGCCGAGTAAATTACTAACTATTCAGTAAATCAAAACAAGAATGTTGGATTTCCTGCATGGCAATGAGGTAAATTATGGATCCTAAGATTCACTGTGTACGTCTGTCTCTACAATAATAATGGAGAATGTGTGTTTTGGCGCTTCTACCAGGACAGACACGCTGGGCCCTGGAGCATGAGAATTTAGCACAAACATACTTTGGAGGGTGAGAATGTGCACTACGTGTTACGTTTCTTTTTTAAAAAATTAAAGCGAGAGATTTTGTAATTTTTCTTGTCAACTTTCGAAAATGGTACCTTACAAAATTAATTTGTTTACACCATCTGAAAATTTAAAAAACTTGATTTTCAATGATAACAAATTAGGTTTTCATTTTGATTTTTCAATTTTAATAAGAGTTTTAAAATATTTTTGTTATTCATTGTTAAATGATAATTCAAACCTTCTTTCTTTTTTTATTTGATAAAGTATATAAGAGATCAAAGATAGTAAGTATATAAAGAAATAATCCAATAAACTGATCCGATTATGGTTGCCTTACATTTAAATTCATTTTTAGTTTGTTTTAACAAATTAACATGCTGCTGACGATGAAGCGATCGTAGGTATTTCAATGCGAAATAAATTTGTTAAATTAAAATTTGCGTCGATTATATGTACAATTAGATGTAACTTGCACTTAAGACAGTTGCTTGACTCCATTGGGGACTTTCATATAGACAAGGAACGAACAAGTGCAAGGCTTCACATGCTAAGAATCGCAGGGTAAATCTATGCAATTTGAAGTTTTAAAATTTTTTATGAGAACCGGAATATAAAAACTATCATAAAGAGAGTCAGTTAAAATTATATTCCGGCAACGCTAGGTCGCCGACATTGGCTAGTATAATCATAAACGGCGTTAAAAAATAATTATTCTATTATGTAGTGTCAAAGTTTCAAACCGTAAAAAACTAAGTTATAACGACAGAGTCCCATTTAAGTTTTAGAATACTTCATTCTGAATCCTTGTGCTAATTGTTTTTGTTTATATAATTTATTCAAAGTCTGGTTTTTTAAATACAAAATACCTTAGTTTAGATTTTACATATTATTTTTTTATTTTCATTTTTGAAGCATCATTCACAAATACTTTTTAAAAAAGATCCAGTTTATGGGTATTTATAATTTTATGTTTCATTTTGAATTGATTCATTCTGAAATGCATTTTTTTTTTTTTTTCCAAAATATCCAGTTTGGAGTATTTTTAAATGTTATGTTTTATTTTGAATCCCCATTCACAAATGGGAATTTTTTTTCAAAATATTCAGTGTAAGGGTATTTATAAATTTAATACTTCATTTTGAATCATACCATTCTCAAATACTTTTCTTGCAAAATATCAGTTTTGGGTATTTATAAATTTTAAGTTTAATTTTAAATGACCATTCACAAATACTTTTTGCAAATACATTTTTTAGAGGTGGTATTTATATAACCACTGTATGTTTCATTGTGAATCAGCATTCTTATTTTATTTTTTCATAAAATACCCAGTTTTGGGAATTTACAGGCCTTGGTAAATACCCGGGTATATGCCAAAAAATATTTACCTACCCACTGGGTATTTACCCACCCCACATCACTGAATACAGCTGAAGCTTTGAAGTTTTTCCTGCCTCTGATTGTAAAGAAAAATTCATGGATTACTTAAGCGATGACATGGGTAAAACAAGTAAATACCTTGAAGGGATTTTACAGTTGGAGGAAAATTTATAGAAGAACACATGGTCAATAGTCAAATAAATCCTCCTTACAGAACTATACTGCATTGACACAATCAATGGCATCTTCAAAATTTGGGTCCAAGAACTGGTCAAGGTTTAATTGAAGTAAGTAATCAGACAGGAAAAGTTTAATCTGATTAATTTCTTGTTTGAATGCTTAATTTTAATGTTTGAACTTAACCATAAGCTAAATGAATTTTTCTTCAATTAATCTCAATACCCAAGTCATTTTTTTTATACCACTACTAAAAAAAATGGCCTTATAAAGGGTTAAAGAGAATCTGTTTTAATTCTTACACAATGCTTTTCTAATATATATATATATATAGTATTTCCATAACTTACTCTTACTAAAGTAGTTTTTTAATGTTATAATTATAGGAAAAAATTTTAGTGTCAGCATAATTCTTTCAATAAGGTACCAGTTATGAAGAATACAAAAGGAATTTCGAAGAACACTGCATGCCCAGCTTCTGTCACAGTAAAAATCAAGTTGGATACTATCAACACTAGAATGAGCAATGATTTTATTTGTGTAAGTATATCTCTTCATTTATGGTTTTAAAAATTTATAGATATTCTGTCCAGTGATTTTTGGAAAACAATATTGTTTTGCTGGAAGTTCAATTTAAATCTGCATTGTTAAAATAAATGGTTGGATATTTTCTTTTTATATACACTTTTATTTGTTAAGATGGAATTAATGTTGTTAAGATGGAATTTTTTTAAAATTGATTTTTCATTTATTTTCTGATGTGTGTGGGTTTTAAAATTTTGTACACTTGTGTTGTCATTGACAGTGCTCTATTTTAATATTTTCATAATTTAATTACCAATTATTTGATTAATTTAATTAAATTTTGATTTCAGAAAAACATGATTTAAAGAATTCAGAATATTTATAAAAATCAATTATCAATTTAAATGTAAAATATAGAAAATGATTAAATAAAAAAACTACACCTTTTAGTTAGGAAATAAAATTGTTTTTAAAAACTAAATTTGTTAATTTTTTTTTATTATTATATTATGTGGTTATGTATTATTTCCAGAATCCCAGATGTAATAATTAAAATAATGTTAATTATTTTAACTCTAAACAAAAATGACTAAAAAAATGCAAAGAAATCAAAACAGTATTAATTTATTTATATGTACATATAAGGCTTATACACGATGAAAATATAAGAATCTGTGTTCATTCTTACTTCACATTTAGTAAATGTGATTCTTTTCTTATGAATTCCTTATTTTCAGAAGAATTTAATTTTGATACAATCTGATATATATTGCCAGTTTATTTTTGAGCATTGTAATAATGCCACTTTTTTTTTTAAGTGCATTCATCAAACAGCTGTGTACCTTTTCAGCGAGGATTAGTTGGAGTCATAACAATCGCACCATTTCACAAACATAGCTTCATGACTGCTGAAACTCTAAGATTTCTTCCTGCTGAAGACTGTAGAGAAAAATTTGAAGGCTATTTTAACGATGGTATGGGACCTGCTGAATCAACTAATTATCATAGAGAAGTTCTGGAGATGAATCCAGCTCTTCAGCCTAGTGGTTTGGCCAACAATAGGATCAATCCTACTAAAAGAACAATTACATATTGGCAGGAGCAATGGAGACTTCTTCATCTCGGGCTTCAAAATGGACATGGCATGCTTGAAGTAAGTTTTAAAAAATCTTAACATTAAATTTAAGAAAAACAGTAGTTTAAATTATTATTCAATGATGATAAAATACATATAGTTTATTTTTTTTCATTAAATCAGTTTCCCTTTCAATTCCTAGATTTCATACCTGTTTATAGAGTTAGGAATATATAAATTTGCTATATACATACATATCCATTGGTATTTTGTAATATAATGATTCAAAATGTGCAGATAAAAAAATGCAAAACATACCCCTTGTAGAGGTTAAACCTTTTAATTAATGTAGAAGCTATGCATGATTTATATCTAAGGAATGAATAAATTTTAAGAATGGTTAGCAACTGTTTAGAGTGCTGAAGGGAGTGTTGAAAGAAGAGATTATCTTGAACAAAAAAAAAAAACACCTTGACATTATTAAGTGAGAATTCTTTACAGGGTATACATGGTTCACAATCTTTTATATACATTAAAGGATAGTATCAGTGAATGTTATAATAATAGCAGCTGATTTTGCAGATGCCTGTCTTAAATTTGCTTATCAAATTTGTTTATTTTATTATGTTATAATGCTTATGTTTTATGTAAGATAAATTCATATTTCAAACTCCATTCTATACATATGCTCTTTGTTTCAGAAATTGAAAGAGAAAATGGCAGCTCATACAAAAATCAATGCAACAGTTGCATTTAAAGAAAACCCTTTTGCAGTTGCTGTTATCACCCCAATAATGAAAGGGGCTCACAGCTTGAAAACCTCCGAAGAAATTATTTTTGTTGATTCAACAAGTTCATGTGATGCTGAGAACCACACAATCACATTCATGTTGACCCCTTGTGCTGCAGGAGCAGTACCTGATGGTATTTTTATAACTAAGGGACAGACAGAAGAATGTTATAAACAAGGTTTTAACTTGCTTATGGATCTAATGAAAGAATCAGCATTTAATGGTAAAGGGGCTCCAGCCACTTTCATCACAGATGACTCAGAAGCAGAAATAAATGCAAAATTTGGCCTAGTAGTTCAAATTTTCTATGTATTTTTTCATGTAGGGCAGGCTGTTTGGCAGTGGCTTTGGGATTCTAAAAATGGAATCTCAAATGACAGCAGGAGGCAATTGATGTCTTATTTTCAATCAATACTGTATGCTGAGTCACCAGCCTGTGCGAAGAAAGCCTACTTGAATGCTATTGGGTATATTGGAAGCTGCATTCCAATATATCCTCTGTGGAATGCATATTTAATGCAAATGTGTAAAAGAAGAGAATTGCGGTGTCTCACTTTTAGAGATGAGTCTATTTAAAGGCCTCAACACAAATAATCTTTCTGAGGTTTCAGTAAGAATTTTTAAAGATGAAAGTGCTGTCACATGTCAGAGCATACAATGTTATCACTTTAATTGACTTTTGTCCAACGACATTGGAAGGATATTACAACAGGGGACTACAAGAATTTGCTAATTCTAGGAATCCTGGTCCAGAACTTTTTCTAGAGAAAATGAAGAAAAAGGCTTTAGATTCTAGAAATCCCATCAATCCAGAACACGTGAAAAAAATTCAATGTAATGAGAGTCAGTTTTCTGTACTGAGTGAGAATGTAATTTATTTCGTTGATGTTTTAAGTGCTTGTTGTTCGTGTTCTGCAGGAAGGCTAGGAAAATTTTGCTAACAGCAGTTTCCTGTATACTATTACTATAATGTCTGTGGTAAGAACTTCCCTGCAGTTGGAGCTAAAGAAAAAACACAAAATAGCCTGTTTAGCACTGGGACAAGAAGCTCCTCCAGTTGCATTTTATCAGCATTTAGATTAAATGCTTATGATATCCCAACACTTGATAGCTCTATTGATGGAATTGCCCCTTCAACCTCACAATCATTTACTGCTTGTCCTTCCTCAGAATATGATATTCAGCCTGAAACAAATTCAAATAAAGAAGAGCAGAGAGAAAAGCTAATAAAGGCATTCAGAGACACTCTTGAAAAATTTGATCCTTCAGGACCAGGTAAAAAGCTCGTTAATTGTTTTTTTATGTATACAATGAATTATTAATAATCACTAAGAAGCTAAATATGTTAAATAATGCAGCAAATTACAATTTATTTATTGTATTAGAGATTTGCAAGATAGGAATAATTTCCAGTTTCTTGTCATTGTTAAGACGATAAAGAGAAATTTATTAAGTATAGCAAATAATTAACCAATCAAGACACTAAAATAACATATGCTTTTAAAATTCTTATAGGGGAATTACCCCCCCCCCCCCCAACAAAAAAATTAAGAGACATCTACTTAAAATTTTTCTGATTGCATGTTTTTGTACCTTAAGTCAAATTTCCACCTAATGGATACAAATAATTTATTATTGTTTCTCACAATAATACTTTTTTCCTCTAAAATATCTATAGATAGTGCTATGGTAATTGAAAAGCTTTAAAATAAAATTATCTCTAAATCTAGATATAAATCCAGAAACTCTGTGACAGTGAATTTCAAATTGCATGAGTTACATCTAACAAATAATCCTAAGATAATAAAAGTACTTATAAATTATAACCTTCTACAACTCTGTTTTGATCTCAATAGCTATGGAAAAGGCTATGATGCATTTGAAGAAAATATCTTCAGAAGGACAATGTGAAACTATGCTGGCTACTTTAGGCAGTAATGTCTCCCTGAAGAAAAGTTCTGGAGTAGCAATCAGAATTCAGCCTACATCAATTGCAAGAACAGTGGGTGTCACCAGAGGAAGTAAACCTCTGACATGTGGTCGTCCATCTAGCGGACTTCAAGCATCAAAGAAAAGAAAACATAATTTATCTGTAAATATTAAAATGAACGAACCGAATGCTAAAAAGCATTGATATGTTTTTAATATTAAAGAATTTGTGATGCGAGTTTTTATTGTATGTTATGAAATTTCTTCTGTTTACAGTTTATAATATTAAATGTGTAGCAAATAGATATATATTTCTATTTATAGATTATGTCAAGTAATGAACTGAACGTTTACAGAGGAAAGATATTTCCAGAATTTATTGCATTACAGGATGAGTGTTTTTTCCATTGTATACAGTTGTGCTTTAAAAATTAATATTCTATTTATGTCTGTAACTATTTTTTATATCTGTAAATATTATGACAATTTTACATTTATATAAAAGTTAATATTCTCTTCAAATCTTGGAAATTATTTGAAACTATGCGATGATTACCATTATTGTATTATATTACTACACATTGTGAAGAAGCTGCATATTTATGTCATTAAAGTTACAATAAATAAATATTTTCTTATACCTTGCAAATAAGTTCAAAGGGATAATTACCATATTTTTGTAAAATTATTTATAATTGTGGGAAAATTATTTGTTTATATTTGATATTAAATTTTGGTAATCATTAGAAATTGTAAGTATAAATATAAAAAAGTATTGAAAACAATTATAATGTTTATAATATTCTACTAATAGATATTTGTTTGAAAGTAATTTTTTTGTAGCATTCAATTGAAATTCAACAAAAAGAAAGATTCAAAAATTGCATTATATTATATGCTTGATTTCTGTCACTTTCTGGTAATATCGATTTTATTGTTACTGTGAAGTTATTTTAGTAATATTGCATCTTGTGCTAATAGGGCAAAACCCAAGACCGTTTCTTTATCGTCGCGCAAAGCGTGCATGCATGAAGGCGGCCACCCTCAACAGAAACATCTTTTCCCGTCGATAACTTGCTTCAAAGGAAAAGTCACAACACGTGGCCTGTGGTTGATCATGTACGCAGCACATCAGTCAAAAGTTTTAGTAGTGTTCAGTGTTTATTTCTAAAATCTTTGTTAGGTTCAAAGCCCAAAAACGAAACTTGGCGTATATTTTCCTCGTAACATTCCAATTCGCGAAGTATTATATTTTGTCAGTCAGAGTTGTAATAGTTTTTCTAAACTAAAAATAATTAAATCTTACTTAAGATCATCAATGTGCCAAGAGAGATTGAGTACCTCAGTTGAAAGATTCAAACAACTTAGATTATGATTTTTTTTCCCCTTCTAGAATGAATTCACCTTCTCTAAGAAGGGGAGGGCAAGACTTGCTATAAAATCTTTAGGATGTTCGATCATTAAGGTGATTCGCCTAAAGCTTGTAAATCACCAATCATATCAGTACATATGTATTGTTGAAGTCTAGAATTTTGTCAAAATGGTCCACATATCACTATAAGTAATGTGTGCCAAAATGCTCTTAATATTTTAAAAATCAAAAACCAAAATATTCATTAAATTCGTTAATTTCTTTTAGATGCGTAAGCGTGAAGATAGATGGCGCCAAAGTGCCGGTCAGATATTGACTCTTTCATAGTAATAAAAGCTAATTTTGTTCATTTTGAAGACAATAAATATCATGAAGAGTTTTAATAATAGTTTCTCAACAGTTAAAGATTCTTTAATGAAAACGTCTAATTTTTTGAAAACCGATTTTGTCCTGTGCGTATATAATTCGGCAACCCTATGGGATAACCTTTGAATACAACGATTGGTCTTTTAGAACGTGAAGAGCCCCTCCCTGCTGCGCGTAATTGCATTCTTCTTCCAAGGTCGAAAGTAACTAAACAGTTCCTCTGGTGGAAGTTTATTGCAGCTTTTTTTTTTTTTTTTTTCCTGCTGTAGAGAAGGGGATTCCGTTCTGCTGCTGCACCGATTAACCAGATTTCTTTGTAGTGCCTCGTATTATACACGTTAGTTAACTCCATCTATCTGCTGTCTATACTCTTGTAATTATCATCAATAATAAATTTATTGATTTAAACAAGATGTAAAGATTTGATTAAATATAATGTATAGAGATTATTTTTGATAGTTATTCTAGCATTTGTGGCTACTTATATAAATTATTTTCTTGATTGAAACTAATAATCACATCCTTTTTCAAAGTTGGATACAATAGTGAAAGAAAAAACGTGCTGTTTATTGGAAAGTGTGAGATAATCTTGACCCTGGGTACTAAACTCGAAAGAAAAAAAGTAAATATTTATCTCGAAATAAGAATTGAAGCATCAAATAAACACAGCGACAGAAACACAAAATTTTTCTCATGCAAATAAACATTTGATAGAACTTAAAGAACGAATAATCATACTAAAATTATCCAAATCTCTAAATTCTCCATATTTTTAAATACAGTAAACATTTCTAGAATATTTTTTCATTTGCTAGAAAATAAAAATATTTACATTTAATTTTAATATGGGTCATTTGTGCTGTGTTTAAAATTAAACATACATCAATTATGCGCAATATTTAATTTCACTTATTTTTTGTGGACTCGAATGAATCTACCAAAACTGAAAGGAGAATAGAATGAGTATACTCTCTCTATTTATATATTTTAAAAAAGGAAACCTATGACGTTTTATGAAAAGCACATACTGAGCTTATTTTAATTTACATTTAATTATTTGATATCATTATTTTCAATTTTCTCATTTCAGCGCAATACTTTGAATCTCACATTTGATGTACATTTAAATTTTGGTCAAAATGGCGAAATATTATTTAAACTTTTGTTGCTCTCATAAACTTGGCGTCAATGAATCGATGAAATTCGTTCAGATACAAACACGCCACCATAAATAATCGAAATTACAAGATAAACGATTATAGTGTAATAATAATGGAGTTTTCAATTTACTCGTGTTATACTGTTGTTTCATATAAGATTGACGTCCAATTTTAAGCTACGAGGACGGTTTTGAACGGATTTCGTAATTTTAATCTTTCCATTTTAAATGTACCATTCTCCAAATTCCCACTCACCTAACGTGAGGATATTATTTCTGCTATAGTAGCAAGCATTGACTCTAGAAATAGGCTGAATTTCAAGATAAAGGAACGTCAATGCTAGATTTCCACTTTACTCTGTCTGCCCTCTGTTACAGCGTTGTTTTATATTAGATTATCATCAGGTTTTAAGCTATACAAGGCAGTTTTGGAACATACCTGTGATTTGTGTTGACCAATGACGAGAACAAATGAGTGTCACGCCATTCTCCAAACTTCCACTCCACACAACGAATAGTGGTCCAGTTTCGGTTTGTAGCTCGACATATAAAGAAATTTCGAGGTAGTGGTAATACTTTCTTGAGGGTCGGTAGAGAACCGTTGGGACTAGAAAGCCATAAATTGTTTTATATAAATACGCAGTCTAAGGAGGAGTTCACGGAGGTTAAGGTTGAGTTGGGGAGAATCTTTCGAACACTGAGTCTCGTTTCTGTGAGACTTCGATTTTATTCTGTAAAGTCTTAACCCTTCCAGACCTGGTATACGTTATACCGGACACCAACTTTGAACAGCTCCTATTAATTCAATAATTGACGAAACTGCATGCTGTTTTTTTTAAATTTGATTCTCGATTTTCTTAGAAATATAATCGTTGCAAAATTTTCGTTTGGCATGGAATCATTTTAGTTTTCAAAAAAAAAAAAAATCGAGAAAAATTATCGTCCTTCCCAAAATGAAGCTCGGTGGTGAATTTTGTTTTTCAAGTAATTTCTTGTTTTAATCCTTTTTTTACCATTTAAAGGCTACAATATTTTATTTGACAAAACCATTTTAAAGTGAAATTTGTGTGATTTTTCTTTCTTTTTTTAGTTGAAATATTCTATTGTCGATGCCGCACATGGATAACTTTTTAATTTTTCATCTACAGGCTTGAAATTTCATTTATGCTTTAACCTTTGGAGTTGTACACAGTACAAAAGGAAGAAAAAAAATTCTATTTTTCTAGAATCTCAAAATTTTATTACATTTTAAAGTTTTTGAACACTTTTACCCGTAACTAAAAGTTACTGCATGCAAATTTCGAATCAATGAAAATCGTTTAGATAATATCGCTTCTAAGTTTTCCAAGAAATAATCGAAATTACAAGATAAGAGAACATCAATGTAATCAGGGCTGTCTTATCAGGCTTATTGGGCCTCAGGAGACGACAATGATCCAAAGGCGCCAAATTTACTACACTGATTTTATTTATATTTTAGTTCTGTACCAGAATTTAGTTTAGTTTAGTTATATTAACGTCCCTTTTGAAGCAACATGATGGCTATTTGGGATGGACCTGGTCATTTTGAACCGCGGTCAGATAACGAGGTACAACACCTGAGCTGGCACCTCCTCTTCAAACTTCTGCACCAAACCAAGCGGATCTGAACTAGAAATTATTCGATTATAATTTTAAATATGAAAGAGTTCAAATTTATATTATATGAATTTATAGTTAATCAGAGAGAACAAGGACTTTTCTCTCTCTCTTTTTGGTCTCAAATTATTTTATTTGGTAAGTATTTCTTTATAGGTAGGTATTTTTCTTTTCTTTCCTGAAGGCCTCAGACGTTCAAATTCGTAGTAACCATTCTGATGGGGCGCTAATTAACTCAGCCCAGGGCGACTGAGATTTGTTAAGACGGCTCTGAATGTAATAATGTTGGAGTTTCGAACTTATTCTGTGTCTACTCTCATTAGCGTTGTTCCTGTAGTCAACACAGAAACGTGTCGACCCATCTTTCTTCTTAACAAGCACAATAGGCGAAGCCCAAGGTCCTGACGATTCTTCATTATTCCGTTATCCACCATCTCTTAACTAAGCGCCGCTTCCTCTTTCTTTGCAAGAGGCAAACGTCTTGGATATTGCTTGATTGGTGGATGATTACCTGTATTAATTCTATGCTGAGTCATATTGCAGCGGCCATCAGAGTCACTAGTAGAAAAAGTTCTGAAATTCTTGTAGCAATTCCTTCACTGCTGTTCGTTGTTCTTCATTAAGCCCTTCAAGATTCTCCAAGATTGACGGAGGGTAGTGATCGGAAAATTCTTGAGGACGAGCAACGATATCCACTGGCTCACACGTCGCAATAACAGCTCCTTGTCGATGATCTGGGTCTATGGTCTAAATTCAGAACTCGGAGCGGATGGCTTCTTTTTTCAAATCAACGAGTGTGCCAAAGGACACCTTTCTGGCAAACTTGGCTAGGGAGTCCGTTACGGCGTATCTGAATTTCCAGACTTCTGGGACTCCTGGATAAGACATTCCGATCTTGCTGGTATAATAGTTTTCTCTTTAGCTACAGAGCAAACTTCGAATCCTTTGCACTGGCTGAAAACAAAGGAATTTCCTCTCCTCCTGTCCGAATCTCGTTCTTCTCAGGTCCACCATGAAGAAATTTTAGAAAATCCAGGCCGAGAATACAGGGATCGGTGATGTCAGCTACGTAGATTTTGTGTTGGAATTTTCTAGATCCGCTTCAATTGCTGCATCCAGCTTCCCGTGTATCTCCGCCTTTACCAGTAGCGGTCTTAAAGAAATGTTAGAGCCGTAATAATAAAATTCCCTTCAATTTCTGGGCCAAGTCTGTCCTTACGAGAGTGACATTGGGTCCATAACATCAAACAAGGGATACCCAAATAGATCCTTCCAAGTAGAGTCATTTTTCCTCCGCAAGTGCGGAAACTTTAATCCCTTCTGGGGCTTATTGAGAAAAGGCAGCCTTCGCCCCGTAAGACGACGCATATTGTTTTCCTGGTTGGGAGAAATTGTCTGGCACTCCTCTGTACGTGACCCTTTTGTTACACTCCAGCAAGTCACGTTCTGGATTTCGTCGAGGTGTTCTCTCTTCCCAGCAACATGACTGTTTAATAATTTTTTCCAAAGTTTTCAAAAACAGTCGAATTTTTCTCTTTTCTTCCCGGTACCATCCTCTACCTCTATCGATCGTACATTTCGGATGTTTTGGAAACAGTTTTCGCAGCCTCATACTTCATGCTATATGCCAAGGCTGATTTCAAGTCTTTGCATCCATCAACCTTGTTGCGTGCTGAGTATCTTCATCTCTGATAGCATCGACAAAGTACTGGCTGCTAGGCTGCTCTCGGACATCCTGAGGGCACTCGGCGAGGCCAGACTCATTAGTCGCTCCACATCGGCGGCTAATACCTGAAGGCTTTCTCCTGGCTTCTGCCGTCTCGTCTTCAATTCAGTCCTATAAACTGGGTAGGTGACTGTCTCCGAATCGGGCTTCTAGAGCGTTCTCGATAGTCATAAGGTCCGTCAACTTATCAGAAGGTATTCCTGAAGAACTTCCGCCGCTGTTCCTCGGAGAGAGGCCACAAGTTGACTGGCTTTCACACGATTATTCCATCCGTTCGCTCACAACGTCAAACTGAGTTTTGAAAAGTCCAGACTTTGTCCGTCGAATGTCAGGGATTTGACCGTGGTCTGAAATACATGAGGTCTGGATTTGACGGAAATTGATTGGTCTGTCTCGAGTTCATAAGCCTCTTCTCTGGTCGCCGATCTTCACTTGAACTTTTTCTTTGACCTCTATCTTTCCTTGTACTTTGTCTTCCCTTCCTCTATCTTGCCTTGTACTTTGTCTTCACTTCCTCTTCTTCTTGTACTTTGTCTTTCACTCTCGATCTTCCTTTCAACCTCCCTTTACTTCCAATCTCTTTTCACGCTTTTGACATCTTCTTCTTTTTCTCTGTATTGACATGATCTTTAATTTCTCCGACTTTACTTTCGACGTGTGATTGGATCTGATTCTTCATTTCTTCTTGTCCTTTTCTCATTTCCTCTTGTCCTTTCTCCATTCTATCATTTCTGCTTGTCCTTCTTCTCCTCTATCCTTATTTCTGCTTTCCATTCATCCATTTCTTCTTGTCCTTTCTCCAAAGATTTCTTCATCTCGGCTAGCAGAGCAAGTAGATCAGCGTTCTCAGCCATCTTCTTCGAGATCTCGTTTTCATATACACAAATATCCCACTTCTGGACACCAGTGTTGCGAAGGTCTCTCTGTGGTGTATGGTATAAACAGTCCAACACGCAGGATAATGGAGAATGAAGGTTTATTTATAAAATATGCAGGAAAAACACGTAACACAGGTACAGAACAATAGTCCTTGCACAGATTACCAATGTAAATAGACAACAATTCACAGGTAATGACAGTTGATATCTAACAGCACAAACAGTCAGCAAATAACTAGTAAAGACAGTAGCTCAGCTCACCAGCTGATTAGCTCACACAGCGGATAGAACTAAGACGTTCGCGCTTCAAAGAGAAGTAACCAGTCGATAAAGACGCTGTTGTGGTCCAAACGCGGTCTTATATACTCTCCCGTTAGGCCGTGCACATAGAATTTTCATGAAAATCCTAGATCTCGGCCCCTAATAGAAATATCGAGAAAAGGGTTGCATTTTCGAGAATAATCTATTGTCGCCAAGTCGCCATCAAATGGTCGCCAAGGTCATGGTGCCACGAGAGTCGCTGAGGTCGTTCCACGCTTCACCTTGAAACCCCTTCCCAACCATAAGACCTGCACTGCTGAAGCGACTTTCCATGACTGTATACCTTCTTATTATATATGTTTCATTTTGAATCATCAGTAACTTTTTTGAAAAATATTCAGTTTCAGGATATTTATAAATTTGTTTTGGAATTGCCATTCAAAAGGAGTTTTTATAATCAAAAACCCAATTTTTAAGTATTTATAAATTTTATTTTGAATCACCTTTAACAAATATTTATCTTTGCAAAATATCCAGTTTTGCGGTATTTATAAATTTTATGTTTTTCATTTTTAATCACCATTCACATGCTTTTGTTAGCAAATACCCAGTTTTTAAGCATTGATCCAAAACATATTCACCTATGCACTGTGTATTTTCTCACTCCATATCACTAAGTAAAATATAGATTCACAAGATGCCTTTTAAAAATTAATATGCAATAAGAAAAGTTTTAACGATTCATTCAAGTTTAGAAAAGCAAAAATTTAAGATTTAGATGAAATTAAAAATAGGTACATTTCAGGACCTCAATGACACTATCAGAAAAAGTATGTATTGCTAATTGTAATGCATGGCATGCATAAACCTGAAATAATTGATGTATATAAACAGTGTTTGCTTTGAATATCTGTAATAAGCAAAAGTCATTATTACACAGAAAACAATGAGGTCAATTTTTAATCTATACTTACAAAAGGCAATGTTTGTGTTTTTAATAAATTGCATCGTTTATAAGCGAAATGCGTGCAATCGAAGCTTATTTAAAAGAGCCTGAAGACTTTTTTTTATTTTGCATCATAGTATGGCGAAGAAAACTAAATATGCAATTTGAACGCCTTTTTATGAACCGATTGAAACAAAAATTGGTAGCGGATCTGTAACTAATGTTAGCTGACCTCACACCAATTTTTGTTTATCTAAGTCATAGCGTTTAGGAGTTATTGTGTTAAAAAGTATGCTATTATACAGACCAACAGACAGTCAACACTGTGACTGATTTGATCCAAAATTTGCTACGGACGTACATTTCTGTTGATAAAACTGTATACCAAATTTTATCCATCTAGCTATTTAAGTTTTAGACTTATCGTATTCACATGAACACGGACAGACAGACTTCCCGCGGACAGATTCGTACAAAATTTGAATAGAAACCTACAAATTGTGTGTAAAGATCAAATACCAAATTTCATCCCTCTCGGTCTAACCGTTTTTGAGTTATCGTGTTCACAGACAGACATGATAACAAAATTGTGTTTTTCGGACTCGGGGAGGTCTAAAACGTGGAGATTCGTCAACATCTCGAGTTCGAATTTTTTGACGATTGCAAGACTTTCTCCTTATATACTTCGTAAACGAAACAGTAAAAAAGTTGGCTTGCAAGTAAAGAATGGAATAAGGATATTAATTTTAATTTTTTATAAATGCTTTTATTGAAAATTGTAGCAGTAAAACAGTTCGCAATTTTCTTTTATAATTTTGAATTTAATTATATAATTGAAATATGTTTCTTAACTGTTTTTGCTTATTTCATTATTGATAATATTTAATGATATCAATTCAGATATGTGTCACGTTGTTAGCGAATCCTATGAAAATAAAATTATCAGCTTCGGGTTGTACTTTCAAGGAATTCAATTGAATGAAAAGACAGCATTAAAGTGATTTGGAATTTAATTTGCTTTTATGACGTAAATTAATTTTTTTTTTTTTTTGTCAGAGTTAAATATTGTTGCATATTTAAGTCCTTTTTTTTTACTCTCATTTATATTACAAGATTTTGAGAAGTATTCAGAACAGAAATACGTTTTAGATGGAAAAAAAATGAAACAATATTTTGGATTTTAGACAGTCATGGTTCTAACTTATCAGAGATTATTCACGTCTCTCCTTCCTGGCCTATCATCTATGCATCATATTTAATTCGATAGGTTTAGTTTAGTTTAGTTATATTAACTTCCCGTTTTGAAGCAACACGAGTGCTATTTTGGGACGGACCTCGTAATTTTGAACCACGGTCAGATGACGAGGACGACACCTGAGCTGGCACCCCCTCTCTAAACTTCTACGCCACACCAACGGGAGGACGTTTGGCCACTACGTATGATTTAGCGTGCAACAGGCCCCATACACGACGGATCTTCAGTGGAATTGGGTTTCTTTATATATATCATGTATGCTAATCCAGAATGTGTGTGTGTGTGAAAACGACACTCTTCTATTTCTTATAGGTTTTACTGACTATGTATGAAACGCCGGCATTCTATAGAATGCCGGGCATTTTTAGGCAAAGAATGAAATATGATAATTATTATATACTTTCCATAGGTATTGTATATTCCGGCAACATGTGGATACCTAGCCATTAAATAGAATGACAAATGCTATTTAGGCAAAGTATGAAAAAGATCATAAGGCTATTATTCACAAGACGTGCATCCCTCAAAAATGCAAATGTTATTTCGAAAAAATAAAAATGCCATAAAAAATCTTTTATTCAAAATACGTAAAGTAAATTGAAAATTACACATATTGAAGTTTTTGTCTTTTTTACTAAAGAAAGCAAGATAAAATGTGAACCTACATGTTACATCAAGGAAGGAAATAATTTTATTTTGATTTGCACTTAATTTTATTTCTTATAAAATCGAATGGACGATTTCTTTCATACTTTGCCGCTTTATCATTTGGGTTTCAATAGAATGCCTAGGAAACGTGCGTGCCTTCCAGTTTTCTGCATTCTATATTCCGGCAACATGTGGATTGATTTGAGCTTCCAATTTTCTTTAAAGTATTTTCTGTAAAGCATGGTTCTTTCAAGGCATAATTGCGACTCTTTTTATGTTAGTAAATAATATAAGCATAAAAAAATTTAATTTAATTTAACTACGATAAAAAAAATCTTCACATGGTGTCATGAAAACTTCAATTCAGCAACAAAATCTCATTAGAAACTTGATATTGTTCTTTTTTGTTAAGTATATATTTTAATTTTATTGTTCATACAAATTAAGCATATAAAATATTTGAAGTCCAAGCATACTGCCTGACGAAAGAAAAATGATAATTTTTATGTAAGAATGTTTTAAATCACTTATTTTTACTTTAATAATTATATCTTATGATTATAATTGCGGCTATTGTAAAATTCAAAATAGATAATTGAATTGCAGTGTATTTTGTTAACTTAAAAAAAGGAAAATTAAATAAATTTTAGCAAAAAAAAAATTATTTGAGACTCAATTTTCAAAATACATATTTCACAGTTCGAGTTGCAGACTTGCGGTCTCCAAAATATTATTTTGATAAATATAATTCTAAAAATGGCTTTTTACGAAAAAAAAGTATCCGAAACTGCCGTAAAGCATCCTACTATTATTTTGTTTGCGATAAGGAAACATGTTTAATGGTTTGTAACAGGAGCTTATTCACCCACCCCTCTTTGCTTATTCACGCGTAAACGAAATTACCCATATACGATTACAACTACATAGTAACACGCATGCGCTCTGATTATATCGTCAACGTTATGTACAGAGAAAATTTTCCAAGATTCAGTCAGGGCGCATGCGTAGAACGTTTTTTCAACTCTGAGAAGATAATGCAGGGTAACAAGATACGTAGGCAAATCGCTTTCGCCGAGTTGCGATCAGCGACATCTAGTGTTGGAAGTCGACGTAAAAAACTTTTAGACAACCACGTTAAGATATTAAAGCCCAATAGCCAGCCAATTCGGAGAAAATGGCCCCAAGGTTTCGGTACAGCTTATAAACCAGTAAGTTGCCGTCGTTATTATGAAGCAAAATGGGATGGTCGATAGAAATACTCGCTTGTTGGCATTTTATTTTATTATCTGGTTTTTATCCTTGGTTCGAATCCGTGTACGCTTTCTTTACAATAATAACAGTATTTGCGTTCTAACTACCTGGAACCGGCTTTAACCGGGGAAGAGAAAATTTTAAGAGAGAAATGTTTAAGAAAAAATTAAATTATAACTATTAATCAAATATCATGTGTATGAACTGTTATTTTATGCAGAAAATTATTAATATTTCAAATTAAATATTTATAAATTCTTAATTTAATTTTAAATTTTTAATTCTGAAAAAGAAATAATTTTAAATACAACCTTAATGGTGATAAATAAAAAATATTGTTACTCTCATTTATATATATAAAAGTGGAAAGTGTGTTTGATCGTTTTCTGGTTCTTTATGCACGTCCACACAGTTGAACTTACGAGGACCAAATTTGGCACAGTGATGTATTAGCACAAGATAGAGCTAACGCCGTAAAAATTATTTTAAAATTCGAATTAGAGTTTTGTTTATTTCATTAAATAACGAAAGGTAGGCTATTTTTAGACGTTTTTCGCCAATAACTTCTGAAATACTTATGATACGAAAATTATTTTTGCATCACCTTAAAGAGCAGAAAATTATCTTTCTAATGGTACCAATTTAAATGTTGTACAATTTTTCTCTAACTGCAATAAACGTTTCAAAATTAATTTTAAACTCAAACTGTAACAATGCTTTTATTGTTATAAAATCAAATTCAAAAAAATTTATTGTTTCATCAAATCCTTTATTCACGTGTTTTTACCACAGTTAAAATTAAGAAAATATTGCTGTTTTTGGTCTAGGTAGACTTCTTACTTCCGCTGTTATTTCGTAACATGCACTTCACTCCCGTTTTTATTTCGTACCTTTTATATGCACTCAAGTATACAATGACGTTAGTTTAGTTACTCCGCGAAATTTCGTTTAAATATTACAAATTTTTGAATGATCCTATCAGTGTGAAGGGGAGTAGCGACCGGGGAATAAGTGAAGTATAGATGTCGCAGATGCCAGTTTTAGGGGCTTCATGGAGACAAAAAAAAATCACTGCATTTATGCCAGTTTTTAAAGCAAAATAGGCCATTGCGTTTGCTAAGAAAATGACGACTGGAGTAAAAAAATAATCATATCCCCTGGGCGCCACTGACCATGTTGACAAAGCCTTAATATGTTTGCGTCACTTTTTAAAATCAAATGCAATAAGGAGCCGAAAAATACATGTCCAGGGCAAGTTAAGATTCTTATGATGAGAGGGAGAGAGGAGAAAAAATCATAGTATGACCCAAGCGCTACTTACCCTCGCTACGCCACTATCAGTATGTAAAGACATTAAAGGGTAACCTAGTCCCGTTCACATAATACCAATCTTTACAGGAATAGGGGCAATGGAGAAATTTCGACCGTGCAGATTGGTTGTTTCATCAGCGTCACATATGACGTCAGAGCAAGCGATAGAGTAAGGCAGTTATTATTTGCATATGCTGAATCTTTTAAAATGTCTGCTTTTGAGGGAGAAGAACTTCCATCTTCATTTCTTCATGAGGTTGTAAGCAAGTCACAAGACACTATTGTCTTACGCAGCAATGTTTGTAATTTAGAAGAATGTGGGAAATGGGATTTGGAATTTGGAGATGCAACAAAGACGAAATGCAATTCTAGATCATGAAATCCTAATGGAGAAAGATTTTATTGTTGGTAAGTATTCATCATAATTTTTTTAAATTTGACTAATAAGGACTTTATGATTATTTATTGGTTTATTTGTATCGAATTTAAACCCTTTACATTTTATTATTTATACCAAATTATATATTCAGAATTGAACAAAAATGTTATAGACCCTCAAAATTGTATTAGGGCGCCATCTGTTACTAATAGCAGAAAATAATAAAAGTTTTTTTTTTCCCTAACAGCATATTTCGAAAAAGTTTTAACTATACATATTTTACAACTGTAATGTAATTTATATTTATTTATTAATTTATCTGTATGCAACTATATATTCGAATCTTTTTATTCGAGTCCCAAAATATGAATTCAAAATATTTCCTTTACATGAAAAGAAAATTATATTTTGCTAAAAGAATGTAATCTTGATTTTCATTCTAGTTTTAGGAAAAAATTTTGCAATTGCTTTTGAAGAATTAAAAGCTTTTTTTTCAACCCTATGTATATGCATAATTTTAATACCTTTATAAAAAAACTTAATAATTATAATTATTAATTGATATATCCATTAATAAATTAAATTGTTTTAAATTTTATTTATCAAGTTAATTGTGTGTTTCTATTTCATTTCCAGGAAAAAGTTTGTCACCACAGTGGATTTATGAAAGTGTCAGCTGATGCTAATAAAAGAAGTTTTTCTAAAATTCAAATTGTAATGCAACAATAAATATTAAAGTAGAATTGGACACAGCAACAACTAGAAGGAAAGATTATTTTATACAGGTTAGTAAATTTAAAATTTTTATTTAATATAACACTTTATTTCTTCATTTTAGAGATTATACAAAGAACTCATAAATTATCACATAAAAATAAAATATTCAACTTGCATAAATATCCAGATTCTCTTTTAATGCCTTTTTATAAATGGCTTAATTTATGAATCAAACTTTTAGAATAAACTAATGTCCAGGAAGGAGTAGTCTACTTTATTTCCAGATAATTCATATAAATTAAAGAAACAAACAAAGAAACAACACTCTTTTGAAAACTTTGTCTCTTATATTTTGAGAATTTAATTAAAAATTTAGAGAATCAAATAAATATGTTTACCTTTATTTATGATTTTATTTAATTATATTTACTTATAATAGCTTTATTGAATGCCTAATAAAACCCCCCATTATGAAATTTCTTAATTATACACTTAAATTTCAGAAGGGGATGCTTGCTGTAATAACAATTTTTGACGTTCATAACCACAGTCTCAATACCGCTGAAGCGCTGAAATGTCTTCCTTCATATGGCTGTAAGGAAACATTTATTGACTATTTTAATGACGGCAGGGGCATTACTGAAGTACCATGAAGGAATATTGCAGTTAGAGGAATATAAAGATAAAGACATGGCCAACAGTACAATCAATCCTCCTAATAGAGCTGTTCAGCATTGGTATGACCAATGGCGTCTTCTAAATCTGAGTCCAAGAACTGGTCAAGGCCTGATTGAAGTAAATTAACAATTTATTTATTTTTTAAATAATTATAATTTTAATAATTTCTATATTTTTGCAGTAATAGTCGAGTTCTCTTTAAAATATGAAAATAGTAAGTTGAAAAATGTTCGCCCTCCCCCGCTTTTAAAATTTTTTAAGGTTATAATGTTTTAGTCCACGTTGTTGCGCTTTTATGTAATGTTAGATTTCTTAAAATTTAAATCGTTGTTGAAAGAAATGTAATGCTATTCATCTTATTATATTACAGAAATTGAAGGAAAAGTCAAAGATATACGAAGAACATGGAATTACAGTTTGTTTAAGTGAAGAACCGTTTGCTGTGGTTATTGTAACACCTATTATGCTATTGCTATGCCCTTGTTCAGCTGGTGCTGTACCAGTTACAATTATAATTACAAAAGGGCAGACTCAGGAATCGTATAGGAAAGGTTTTGAGCTATTAAACGAAGCATTGATGGCAATGGATATCCTGCCATTTTTATGACAGATGATACTGAAGCTGAAATTAAGGCTTTAAGAAACGTGTGGCCTGCTTCGAGGAATTTGCTATGAATTTTCCATGTTTCACAAGCTGTGTGGAAATAGTTATGGGACTCAAAACACGAGATTCCAAAGGACCACAGAAGCATGCTGACGGTAATTTTTCAAAGCATTTTGTATGCTTCAACAGTTCAAGAGTCTGCAGAAGCATATGAAAATTCTTCTGGTTATGTTGGGTTTTACTTGCCCACACATGAAAACTGGAATGAATATTTAGATAATTATTGGAAAAGGAAAGAACTGTGGTGCCTTGCCTTTAGAAATGAAAATGTGAGGGGTCACAATACTAACAATTTTTCGGAAGTACGCGTGCGAATTTTTAAAGATCAAGTCCTTTGTCGTGTCAAAGCATACAATGTTTTGACCCTTTTAGATTTTGTCTCAACACATTTAGAAAACCATTATATGAAGAAGTTAAGAGACTTTGCAAAAACGGCTGATCTGCAAGTAGCAGATTATATATGTTATCTCTGAAGGAAAAAACATCCGCCATTACTAAAGATGCCATAAAAGTGCATTATGATGGTACATTTTTGGTGAGAAGTGATGCCAACTTGTACATTGTTGATGCCAAAAATGGGTGCTGTTCATGCTCTGTGAGATTGTATGGTCGTTTTCGCAAACATCAATATTCTATTTATAGTCATTTTGATGTCACATCATGGAATTTCCCACCTATTCTGCTTCAGGATAAGTATGAGATGTCAATCCTAGCCTTAGGAAAGAAATCGCCACCCAAAGAATTTTTTGAGCCTTTAATTTCAGAAATTTCTCCCGCATGTAGTATTCAAGAAATGCCCCCAACTACATCAGAAGAAATTTTTCCAATTGGTGATAATAGCATGAATGAAGGATATGAAGAAAAGAGAAATCGACTTCTACAGGATATTTTTAGTGAAATATCACATAAAGATGAAACATATAAATCATCTTTATGTAGACTTAACAAATTCTTAAAGCGAATAAAATATGTAAAATCGACAAGCAACTGGGAAACCATTTTACATACTGCTGGCAGTAGCAAGCCATTGAAATGTATAAGTGGTGCTGCTATTCGAGTGCAACCAACTTCGATTGCAAGACGATCTGCCAATATCACAAAGGGCAGTAAACGTTTGTCTGTAGGAAGACCAGCTGGTTCTGCGTCTAGCAAAAAAAGGAAACATTCCTTAGGACTGAATATAAAACTGAATCAACTCAATGCTAAGAAGCATTAGATTGTATATTGTATAACATTTCATTGCATATTGAATAAAAAATTTTTCTTGTATAAAAATGTATAAATTTGTTTAATAATGCATATTTATAAAAATAATTTTTTCGGAATTTCATCCATCTTTCTCTTAAATTGTTCAGTATTTTTTATGTAAATTTATTTGAATAAGTTATCTCTTTATTTACCAAGTGCTTTTAACCTTAGAATAGAAAAGTATATCATTAATAAAAGAATCAAGAATTTTTTTGAAAATAAATTATAATTTCTTAAAGTCAATGATAAAATATTTGTGAAAAATCTTAAGTAATTTCTTGTTATTTAAGTATTAATAAAAAAATGCATAAGAAATACAAAAGTTTAAAAAGTGTCACCTTTCTTGTTTTTCTTTTCAAACCTTTCCTTAATTATCAGTACTCTCTTTTCAATTTTAATAATGAGTTTCTCTTGAATATCTCGAAAAGTATTCAATTTTTAAATTAAATATAATCAACAACTAAAAGATCGTAAAATTCCCTACAAACGCATGCTTTTATTTTTGTTTTAGCTTTAAAAGTTTCCAAGATAATGAATTTCAAAATTTGCTACCATTTTGGATTTTATACCCCCTTTTTTAGTTTTTCTTAAATATCTCAGAAACTATTAAAGCTAGAAAAAATAGAAGCATGCATTTGCTGGGAATTTTACCATTATTAATTTGTTGTAATACATGTAATTTGAAAATAAAAGAGTTTTCGAGATATTGAAGAAAAATTAAAAAAGGGGGGATGAAATCTAAGATGGTGACAAACTTTGAGACCCATTATCTCGGAAACTATTAAAGCTAGAAGCATTTATTGGTGGGAATTTTACATTCTTTAATTTGTTAAATCAATTTTATTTGAAAACTGAATAGATTTCAAGATATTCAAGAAAAATAAAAAAGGGGGATGAAATCCAAGATGGCGGCGCAAGCTCACCCTTTAATAGAAAAACAGCTGCTCTCTCTTTCCCAACCAAAACCGGTTCCTTGAATTTGGAACGAAAGATTTGTAACTGCTTCAATCGTATAGTGAAAAAAATTATTGGCGTTTATTTAGCACCATTAAATTTGTTTTTATAATTATTTATCTGTTTAAAAATTATATCTATAATTCGAGTATCATAAGAATAAAAGATTATTTAATTCGTAAAAATGATTAATATTTTAATTAAACATATTTTTGATATAATTAAAAAATATTAATTTCAAAATAAATTTTGAAAAACGAGGAAAAAAAGGCCGACGCAGATTCGAACCTTGAATAAAATGTTAGTAAACCAAAAGTTTAGTACTGTGTCGATCAAGCAGATCATCGGCAGATAGTATTGTGTAATTATAATGAAAATTGAGTCCGCATGATTTTTCTTAACAAATGTCTTGCATAATAAATCTAGTTTAATTCTATCCCATATTATTCAGAGATATTTCTATAACGCACATCCTGAACATGCGCCACTGGGCATGTTGGCCCGCCGGGTCAATGTGCTGCGTGTGAAATGGGCCAACTAGCCCCATATCGCCATTTTCGTTTCTCATGAGTATACGGAATTATTCTGAAAGTGTTTCGATAAACAAACAAACCCTAAATTAACAATGAAGAATTATCTTTCTGAATATTATTTGAAAAATGGAAATTGTAATTTTTAAGCAAAGAAAAAAAACGATTATTTATAAGTGAGGAAATTGACTCAGCTTAGTAAGAATTTAAAATTCAAGCTGGTTCTTTAATAAACGCTGCTTCTTTAATGATGCTGATGTGGAAGAAGGCAGACGGGATAATACACACTTGTCTGGAATGACAGCGTTAAATGCCGGACAGTTTTAAAAACCAACGTGCCCTTACGGCCACCCAGCCCTGGTCTACCCTAAGTCTGCGCACAAGGTTTGAGGGCTATTTTCTCTGAATTGGCAGGATATTGCGCTTTATTATTTTAATGGATGAACACTCTAAAGGTATAATATTAATATACCAAATCGTGCTCTCCCCTTGGAAGAATAAAGTGTCACCACCAATTAATCATGTATGTAATTTCTGGAAAATACGAGGAGTGAAAATTTAATATTGACAACCACATAATTACAGACGATACAACATGGATTCTAGTCAGAAGTGATATTACCACCAGCGTTGTGCACAACTTGTTTCCGGCAATGTGGAAGTCGTAGAAAACTGAAGCAGGACCAGTTCTGTTGAAAGTTTGGATCGACCTGTCTATTGCTTTAAGAATCTCTGGAACAGTCTATAGCGAACGCCACGAAGTGGCTCCTTCAAAGAATTCAAAGAAAGAGGGACTTAAATCTGTGCAGAGAAACTCCTATGCCACGCGATTCTATCGAAGTGTTTCAGAGATTCTCAAGACGATAGACAGGTCGATCCAAACCCTCAACAGAGCTGGTACTGCTTTAGGTATGCTACGTCTTCCACATCGCCGGAAACAAATTGTACACAGCGCTGATGACTACAGCAGATTACAGGGCCGTACCGAGGGGGTGGCGAGATTGGCCCCCGCCAATGGCGCAGGCAGAACGGGGGCGCAAAAATGACCATTCAAAAAACTTAGTTTAAGAGTTAGATTGGTACGATCTGCGGTGCAAATAAAAAAGAATTTGAGAATAAGTCTTCAGTGGCTCACTAAACATTACGATATAAGAGGGGAGGGAGGACGAAAAATTCATGTTATTTGACTATTGAAAGCTCAAGGAAAAGGAGAATCGCGCTTTTTCTTAGAGTTTTGTGTTTGAGGTCTTATTTTATCTTGTTTACTATATTGTGAGAGGGATGAAGGGCCCTCGTCCTTATTGGAAGAGTGGTCCTTTGGTGTTTCTTTAATGGCAAATAATACGAAGGAAATGCTGCATATCTGTTTTTGTTTCATCTGAGAGTCGGCGCATAAAGAAATACTTGTCCATTTTCATTCTTTTCTAAGGAGATAAATTAGTTTTCAAGAGGTTAGCACAAATTATTTTTTGTATTTTTAAATTGCTTTTGTTATATTAAATAATAGCCGTCTTCTACTGCCAGCTGATTCGCCCATTTTATTAATTATATATTATTCATGCCCAACCAATTTTAAAAACATCTACTTATTTAATTTTTCGCAAGCTAATTTGAACTAAATTTTAAGGCATTTTTTGCATCTAATAAAATTAATGACTTTGATTTTTACATTCAATTGTTAAAAAAGTTTTAGATAAGTTTAAGATCATTAAATTCAATGAAAATTAATTTTTATTTCAATCATACATAATTCAGATTTAAATTACATCTATTGCACTTTATTTATCTGACTATAACTTGCATGTTTTACCTAAGTATTACAAATAAATAGATGGTATGTTTTCCATTGAAGATTATCTGCCCTAAGTGAAAAAATGAATTTTAGATCATAGCTAAAAAGTAAATCTATCAAAATAATATAGTAAACTATTTTAAAAAATGTATTTGAAGTAGCAAAGAATTAGCAAAAAACTAGACTAAAAAATCTGCAAAAGCAACGAAAATGTCAGCATTTCATTACAACAAAAGGTTTTATATTGTAATAATTAAAATAAATTTTTCTATCACGTTTTTTAACATAAGAGAAACATTAAATTAAAGATTTGATGAATCAGTGAAATTAGTTTGACTTTCAATAAAGCATTGCTATAAATTATACATAAAATTTTTTTAAAAACTGTCAAGTTTAAAAAAAAAATGCACGACAATTAGACTGTTATCATTTGAAAGATTTGTTTTTTTGAAGTATAAGACGGTGTAGAAATTATTTTTAAATAATATTTCCGGCTATTATCGCAGAACCTTCCCAAATTCTTTAAGTTTTAATTAATTAAATTTCTTTTAAAACTCACTGAGGTGTACTTTGCCACTCTTCATAGTAGGTTTGACCAAATTTGGCAACTCTAGGCTCAACGGTCTGTCTTGTACAACGCCAACAGACAGTCACTTATGCATACAAAAGCATGATTACAAGCAAAATATAAAATTAATATTATAGTATTTCGTGTTAGAGTTTATTGCATAAAAAATCTAATGCAACTATTCTATACCAAATTCATGATCTCCTTGATTTTACTTGTCTTGATAATTAACCATAAAATGTTACTTTACAATAATGTATATAAAGATGAATGTTATTTGTCTTTTTAAAAAAATCGACATTTTTGCTTGATATTGATGAAATTTTGCGCATATACTCTTCAAAACAAGAGTAGAATCACTATCGACTTTTCAAAGCTCAAAAGATAATTAAAATTTCAATTAACAAAAAAGTAGGCAAAATTTTGCAGCATTTTCGCTGTATTTTTCAAAATTATCATCTAAAAAAATGACTTTTTTCATCATTTTAAAATTTTAAAAATATATCATTTTAACGATACCAATTTAATAACTGTACATTTTTTTTCTTTAATTTAAAGAAATTTAAGAAATGTATGATTTGCAACAATACTTTGCAATTTTAAAATCACGAACTAATTTCCTTATTTAATCGCATTATCACTAATTTCCTTATTTTTATATAATTGCATATTTAATCTTATGATCTCAGCATGGAGAAGTCCACGGATGAGAAGCTGCCGGATAAGTAAGCAGGTTCTCGCTCCCTTGGTGGTGTGGGTCTTAGGGCCCATTTCCGATGACGGGTCGCCGCATGAGCCGAATGTAATGGGGGCTGTTATGCGGGGACCGCAGTGCCTGATGAAGTCATAGTGACCGGTCATTCAATGTAGACCCGGGTGCCAAGGTAGAGCGGAGTAATGTCTTTTTGTGGCATTTAATCGCATGATCTTTAGCCATTGTTAACATTATGGTGAACAAAATTTGCTCTCTTTGATGCATTTAACTACTCTAGCTCCAAAGTAGATTTTCACTTACCAGCAGTTTTTTCTTATACACTTTTTGAAATATATTTTTCAACTCAAGCTCATTAAAGAAAGTGATTTTTATTTCATTTATTAGTAAGTTTTATAGAGTGAAATATTTTCTTTTTCGCCACTAATGATAATATTTCTCTCTTCATATATAATGAGATGATTGACATATGCATTTTGTTTTTTTCTTTTGCTAGCGAATTACAGATTCTTATTTTCATTTTAATTTCGCAATTACTGTAACTCAGGTTTCTTTTTTTTAACATCTTGACTAAGGAAAAAAAATGAAAATCAACTTTTATTATCTTCACAAAATTTATTATTTGGAAAATTCTGGTAGGTATTTTTTTATAAATGATATTTTCAATATTTTTCTTGGAAACTGTTTTTGGAAATTTAGTTTCTACTTCAAGATTATTTCATTTAGTTTTTCAAATCATCCTATTATTCTTTCATTTGATACGTAATAAGACGTTTAGATATTTTACAACTTTCCGATCTGTTAATTTTTTGCTGTTCAGTTTGGTCTTGCGCAGAAGTTTAGCTCAATATAATTAACACTAAAATGTTTTATTTCGAAAGCAAGGAGAGAAAAAGGTAAATTAATTTCGCATAAATTTCAATTTTCATTAAATTCACATTTTTAAATCTTATCAAACAATAAAGGTCAAATTTTTTATGTACTCCGTTTTAATTCTTTAACAGCCTGGATATTCCGAGGGAACAAGCTGGTCTCCAAAGGTGGTTAGTTAGAAATATATTAAAATTATAAAGAGATGCTACCATAAGCAGAATAATGGTTTATAAAGTAAACTTGCTGATGCGGCAGATCAACAGATTCATAGATGATACTATGTCCATGTCTTGATATAAGTGTCAACTAAAACAAAATGTTGTGTAGATGCAGTTTCTTTTTTGAATTTTCTCCAGAATTTAGCAACTTTTGTAAGAAGTTTACTTTCAGTTTGACTTTTAAAAAATCCAAAATAACAGTATGCTCATTATACACCCAGGAAAAAAATTAATTAACATTCAATCAAAAATTGTATTTATATCTTGCTTTTCCTATAATATGTAGATTAGAGTTGCTGAATTTGAACTAGCTCTTGGTTTGAAGTTTTGATCCCAATACAATTATTGGGATCAAAACTTCAATTCTATTAAATATTTGCAACCCTTAAGTAGGGTTTACATGAAGCCAATGTTGTCTCGACAATAAGTTCACGCATCCCCACGAAGAGAAAAAGAAGGGAAAACGGCTTGTAGCTGTCCCGTCGGAACAAGTGGTAGCCATTGCTCACTTGTTCACTCCTGCTCACTCTTTCTGCGCATGTCTGATATTCTTTCCGCGCATACGTGAACTGCTCCTCGAGACAATATTGACCTCGTGTAAGACATGCTTTAGCAGGGCGGTGGGGAATATAAAAAACTCCCCGCTCCCCAGTCCGGTAAGGAGAGCTGGATGTATTTTAAAAACATCAAAATATTTTCAAATGTTAATCCATATCTTGCGCATGCTACATCCCAAAACAGCGGTGTATTTTAATTACATCAGAATGATCTTAGTAAGTACAAAATACCAATTTATAAAGTTCATCCTGACAAAACATTGAAAAATCCCAATACTATGTGGCTGGGAAAAAGTATAAAACACTATCCCCTGGCGTGATTTTTGCAAACTTTTTATTTTTATTTTAAAAATTCGCACACAAGAACTGAAAAAGAACAAATTCAAATAACACAAGCAAATCAAAAGAGTAATTTTTTCACATCTCTGCAAAACAAAATTTCTCACTCCAAAACCAAATGTCACAAAAAACACAAATAAAAGTTATTAAGAATTCTGAAAGAAAAATTCTATTTTAAAATGAGATTTAATTTTCTTTAAATAGCAGTCACCATTCTAAACGACCACTTTTGTTTAGCACAGAAATTTCAGCTCCTAGACATGATGTTAAATCAACCTTTAGGAACGACCACTCAAACCCCTCTGAGCGGGCGTGTCTGTCGCCAGCTCAAAAATTCAACGAAATGTATTCCTTTCATCTCTCTGACCTTGGACATCTTATTAAGAGGAAAGGAAGAACAAAAGAATTCATACACTCAAAAAACAACACCGGAAATCAGATCGAGATTCATCATTCCTTCCCCAATATGAAGAGAGAAAAGCGAACTTTGGCTTCTATGCGGACTGGACATTCAAGCAGGGCCGGATTAAGCGCTGTGGGGGCCCAGGACAAAGCAAGTTTTGGGCCCCCTCTTTTCCCTTTCCAAACCAGATATTTTTTTATCGATTTTAATTTAATTTTTATATAAGTAATTTTTAAGTAACATATGTTACGACAAACTGAAATGACAAAACATTTAGTTGCTGGTAAACTTCAGGAGAGATGGTTTCAGTATGTCGCGTATAGTACAAAAAATTTTAATTTAAAAGTAATTTTAAGGTATCTGACTACGTGCGGGAACGAATTTTTGAAAAAGCGCTTTAATGTGCAATTTCAGTTCATTTTCTGACTCAATATGATTCAAAACAACCATTAATACCAGTCAGGAAATTTTGTGTCACTTGAGATTCAGTAAAATGGGATAATTTAGGTAAAAAAGGGGTAAAATTAGAGCAAAAAGCAAAACACTCTAGCAGAAATTCTAATCCATATATTCAAATTATTTCTCTACACAGCACATTTACAGCTATGGTGAAGGCAATGAAATAGGATCTAAGAAATACTTGCATTTACAGGAAAGTTATGGCCAGTCGAGTATTCTCTTATTCAAAATTTCACAAAATGCATAGGTATAATCAACATTAGGCAGCTCTAAATCAAAAACTATTGATCTCAAAACTATATGTCTAGTTCATTGCCTTTACTACACTTAAGACAACATATATACAAAATTTCAAGTAAATATATAGATAATGTTTTGAGATATCGTGTTTTGCGTAAGTGACTTCTAACGAAATATAAGTTTTCCAAAAAACGCGTTTAAAGTTTTAATTTGTGTGCTTTTCATTAAAAATATATTTATTTAACTTCTTTTCAAATTTGTCACATTTGTAGGATATACCTTCTTTATTCAGAATCTTATCACATTTTTTCATTCTGAGAGCCCGTAATTTTTTTCTAGCGTTTTTTGTTCCTGCCAAAGACTGTCTATTAGCAGTGACGATTCTATGGTTATTGAGGTTAAGATATTATTTCAATGCATATGTTGGCCAGGAACTGTTCCCAGTTCATGAAATACTCTTTTAAGACCATAAAATCAATCATTAAACAACAATTGAGTTATCGATGTCCCAAAATGTGAATTTTGTAACTCCACAAATGTGCATTTTGGCAAAAATGTTCATAGTAGCTTGTCGAAACTCAAAATCTTATTCAAATTGACATGACTTGCATATAGAGTGTATAATTAATCGAAATAGATAAAAAGAAAATTAATTTATACTTCAGAGTGCGGTGTTTTGGGTATAACGAGGGAAAACAGCCAACTTCCGGTTTCGTTTTTAGCTACCGTGCTTTATAAAAAATTATATATCTCCGCTTCTATTCATCGTAAAAATAAAATAAACCCAGATTTAGAAAGCTAAATAAATGGGCTTTAAAGTAAAACCATAAAAAAATTTTGTGAATTTCGACCCAAAACCGCCTTTTAGACGTAGTCAGATACAAAATAGTAAAAAAAAAATTACATTTCTTTTTAACGCATTATACTCATACAGAAAGTTCCACAGGCCTGTTGACTTGTGAGTCATTCCGCCAATTGATAACTATTTTTTTCACGATGCGGATCTACAAACGAATTTGAAAACTTGAAAAAGAACTAAGCATAATGTGCTGAAATTTAAAAGATACTTTGTTTTAATTTGATTAAGTTTGAGTGTCCAGTCCTTGTAATGCAAATGAAAGCACAAAATTAAATTACCCTGAAAATACCGCAGAAATATCTCGGGGGAGGGGGGCAAAGTTGCGGGGCCCATAGGCAGTTGCCTACTGCCGGCCCTACTGTTGCCTGAATCCGGTGCTGCATTGAAGAGTTCATTCGTGCCTTTAAGGCGCCGATTCGGATTCTGACAAAAAAAACTGCTGGTATGGTTACGACCATCAGCAAATGAAACTTTCGTCTCAACAAATCTGAAAGGATAGACAAGAGACACTGGAAAATTTGATTATTTTAAAATAAAATTTAGTTTGCTTTTCAAGAAATACTTTACACTTTTAATATGTATACTCAATATTGTGACTCACTTTAGTATACTGTCCTTTTCTAATCTCGTGAGCCATACCAAATAATATCTAGAATTTATTCCAGAATTGTTACCTGGCGAAATTAAAATAACCTAAAATATCATTTTTATGAAAACTGATAATATTCGAAATTTCAATGCATACTACTGCGTAAATCAATCAATGAAAAAGTTTTCAAAAACTTATTTTGCAGACTGTAGAAGGAAATAGACCTATGCTATCATACCAAATAGAATATATATAGCATTAGTCTTTTCTATATAATATATACAGAAAAGACCAATGTTATTATATCAAATGCTTATAATGTGTAATCCTTTCATGGTGGCTTGAACGTTTTCGACAAGTTTAAGTTTAACACTAAACCTATCGCTACCAATCAAAAGACCGTTTTCCAATGGCAATTAGAATATTTCGGTGAAATGCGGATATGTTTAGTGCCAATAATATATGTTTACTCCAATTCCCTACCAAGTGGCGTCTTTGCTATGGAATCAAAATTTAATTTAATTAATCGATAAATTGATTATTAAAGCTAGAAAATATTAAAATACTGTATAGATATTGAGAACACATAAGTGTACAAAATTTCAAAGCTCTGACACATCAGGAAGTGAGGATCATGACAATAGTGAATACTCACCTCTTGGATCGAGAGATGGCGCCACTGGTGCGGCAGAGAAGAGAGTACGGGCTATGAACTACTGGACTTGTTTTTACCAGAACTTTTTAGAAAAGGAGATGCCCTGGGGCGATACCAAATACAGCAGTGGCGTAGCGACCGGTGGGAAGGGGTCTAGATGACCCAGGCGCCATGTAGTCAAAACATTACTGCGTTCATGCCTGGCCTTAGCAAGTGCGGGGCCCAATTGGAGACAATTTTTGATAGCCCCGATTTCCCAGCCAACTAGCATCAAAGCCGGTAGGTCATTAGCGTTTAAAATAAATTTAATTAAAAAAATTAATTTACATTAATTTAAGTTTAATTAATTAAATTTAAATTGATTTTTAATTTAATTATTTTCTTATATATTAATAACTAATTACTAATTATGTAATTAATTATTAGTTATTAATATATAATTAATTAGGGATTCAAATACAGCATAAAAATTATATTAACTGACTTTCAACGACTCTTTTGCATAACACTAGCAACTTCAGAAGACTTCACAATGCAAAGAAGATACAATTTTTATTTATGCTTGGTAAATCAGAATTACAGCAATGAAAAATAGAATAAACTTCATTTTTGTATTTATTTTTTTTATTTAGTTTTAATATTTAATTTGATCTTTAAGCATTTTATTCTTAAGTATTTTAAATAAAAAAATTTATATTTAAATAAGGAAATGTGTTTCCTTTTTTGATGAATTTTTATAAGGCATTATTATAGAGACTAATTATATATGCAGTCGCAGAAATTATAGCCTACGTCAGGGGTAGAAAATCTTTCAAGCCTCATGGGGCAAACTCAAAACACATTATTTACACATTATTTAGTTTGTGAATGATTTAGAAATAATTACACCATATTAATATAGTTTAAAAAATTAAGATTATATTTAGTTTAACATTTAGGCGTATATAGTGTTTACGACCTTAAATATCACAATACACGTTTTTTAAACATAATTAATTAAAATAAGTTTATGCGTTTATTTGCGAAAGAAAAATTAAGCTGATTTCTTCAGACTATCAAAAAAAATAATTAAAAAGAAGGGCCGCAGATTTTCTGCCTTTGCTAAAAAAATTCAGTTATTATTTTAAATAAGCTCAGCAGAGACACTATTAAAATAATTACATTAAGATATGAATCAATGGAAGAAAAACAACGAAATTTAAAGTACTAATTTGTACTCACCCAAAAAAAAGTGGTTGAAATAAAATTTTAAAAAATCTATATATGTCGTTTTTAATGATTTCAAGGAGCCTTCATGCCATCTTCGAAGAAAGTCGAACAACGCATTTGGTGGTGACTGGATAACAAACGGATTCACAAATAAACGCAATGTTTATTTTTTATTATTAACATTTCGCTCCGTTGGTTTGACAAGGTTCGAACTGACATTTTTGCCGAAATTGAGATTATGAGTTTATACTATTATACTAAGTTAGATTTATAAAATGAACTGACTCTAGTTGAATTCTATTGGTAAATAAACGAACTACTAGTGTGCCATGGTTCTATTACTGCAGACGATATTTATACTTTTCAGTTTGACAAAGTTCTAACTGCGTTTTTTCCGTGAGAAGGTTCTATCTGTTTTTATTTTGACCACTAATCAGCTGTATCATTAGTCTAGCAGGCTATGATTGATTGATTGTTTGAGCACTAACGAGGATTTGCATTCATTATAAAAGTTTTGTGCACTGTCTTAAATAGAACAAAGTTAAATTCATTGACAGAGCAACATGGAAAATAAGTTGGGTGATCTAGAAAGCGGCACAGGCAATGAAATTGATTTCGTCCATTCCACATCAAGTGAGAGCAGCGATGACAGTTTCATTCATAGTTTTGAGGTAAGTCTCTTTATTGTAATATTTAATTATTTTGTAATACGTTAGTTTTAAGGAGAATAATATTTACTCATATTATATTGCATAAACTATAATCTAAAGCTTACACTGGTAGCGTACTATTTCTAACGTCCTTTATTATCAGCTAAACGTTTTTTTTTTCTTTCTTTTTTTAACTGGAGGAAGAATAAAAGGCGTTTAACGCTTTAAAAAGTGCCATCACCCAAGCCAAATGAGGCAAATCAAACTAATATAAATTATAACGAAACTTCAACCGGAATCGAAGACAAAGAACAAATTGATATTCCAAGCACAGAGATTAATGAGTAAGTTTAGTTTTGTGATAGCTATATTTATTTACAACTCTGTATTGTTGTAAATGTTTGGTGTGCCGCCTGGAATAGCCTAGGCCTACGGCTTTTAAAAGAAAAAAAATGAATAAAAGAGAAACAAAATGAAAAATAAACTTTCATAAAGGTAAAGTTACTCTGGCCACTATATTTTTAATTTATAATTTAAGTTTATTCTTATTTGTTAACTATTTGACCATAATACGATGTCAGTTTTTATTATTCTTTTCATCTGAAATGGGGAACATTTTTTTTTGACTGAAGAATAAAATCCCTTTTGGACTATATAATACGTGCCCTACTGTAAAATATTTGTTTCAAACTCGATATTAATTATTTTTTATTATTATTTTTAGAATACAAGAACGTGACCAAACCTCAAAGAAAGCTAGAAAAATTGTGGCTAATCGTATGAAATGGAAGTGAAAGGTAAGGAAAATAGCTCACCAAGCAGGCAAATCTTGCATAAGCAAAAGGGGAAAAAATGTGCCAGAAAGAAGAGTGAAAACAATGAAAAAATGTAAATTGCAATGTTGATTTAAGTGTGGGGAGACTATTTCAGACACAGAGCACTCAGATATTCATGTTTCATATTATTCCTTAGGCACAGCTACAAGAAAAAGGTATTTTTTATTAGCACAACGTGTCGATTGTTAACCGCAAAACCAAAGAGACTGAGAACGGAAGATGAAGACGAAGCAGATAATGAAAAGAAAAATTAAGTCGTCAAGAAGGAAGTTTTCCTTTAAGTACTTTTTTTGTGAAGGGAGAGAAAATACAGATATGCAAGTCTTTCTACTTAGGAACATTCTCTATATCGCAAAAGCCAGTATAGATTGTACATTCAACTAAAAATGTAGAAACCAACACACCAACCCAGGACGAAAGAGGAAGGAACGGAAATAGCAGAAAAGTACCCAAAGGAGACCCAGTTTTAGTACGATAACACATAAAATCCTTCCCCGTAGTGGAGTCCCAGTACTGCAGGGCTCATACAAAAGGAAAATATCTGGGTTCTTACCTCATTATTGGGAAAATGTATGAATTGTACCTCCAACAGTGTTGCACTGAAAAAATAAACTGCAATTTGAAAATCAATGTACTACAGAATTTTTGTCACGGAGTTTAACCTTGGATTTCACTTCCCAAAAAGCGATAGATGTGACTTTTGCGAGAAATTCATTGTGGCGAAACAAACTCAAACACTGGCATCAAACTTCAAAAATGAACATGAGAGAAGTTAGGAATGAGGAGAAGAAAAACAAAGATTTGCCTGTATTGCTATTTGACTTACAAAATATAATACCGACTCTACATGTTAATATTAGTTCTTCATTTCACCTGAGAAAATTAAACGTCTACAACTTGACTGTGTACTATACGTCTACTAAACAAGTATATTAAGCCTTGTGGAGTGAAAATTTGTCCAGCCGCGCTGGTAATGATATTGCTAGTGCTTTTCACAAAATACTGACCGTACTAACTGAGGAAAATGACATAACTGAGTTGATAACATGGTCGGATTCGTGTATTCCACAAAACCGAAATTCAATCATTTCAAACTCAGTTCTATATTTTGTCAAGGATAATCCTCAAGTAAAATCAGTAATTTTTACCAGGATATTCATGCGTCCAAGAAGTTGATAGCTTTCACAGCAACATTGAAAAAGCCATTAACAAAACTGACTTCTATTCTGCAATGGGATTAATTAGAATTTTAAAACAAGTCAATCCAAGGCGCCCATTTCGTGTCATTTAAATGCGGCCTGATGACTTTAGAGATTTTCAAGGAACAGCAAAGCTATTAAATTATAAGAACCCTGCACACGGTGAATTTCGAAACATCCCAAGACAAATTGGAACATGAAGATTCTGCAAATATCAAGTTTGCTGAGACTTCTATAAGAGTCTCGAAAAAACATATTAAACAGAAAAAGACATCAGAAAACTGAAATTTGAGTGTCTTCCAAGTAACGCCTAAGGTTAAAAGGGCTGCAGAAAAAGTAAGTGATGTAAAAAAAGAAAAATATAAAAACAGCATTTCCTTTCATGCCTATACAGGATAGGGAATATTACAATGCTATATTACATTTTTAATAAACCTACTAAACAGTGCCTTTCCATTTATCATGATACAAAATGTTATTGTATTTTTTCCATTAAGTTTCGAATCGAGTTAGAACTTTGTACCACACCATTGTAATTTATATAATAAAAGCGTTACGTTGACAAAGTTCTATATACAGTTAGAAAAATGTCTCTTGCACGAAAGCTATTTCTGTTTTGATCAAGGTTTTAACTGCATTTTGCCGTGTTCGGAAACAATGAATGAAATATAATTTTTTTCAAATAATCGATGGGACCTCTAAATGAGAGCCTTTTAATGTAATTATTAAAATACTAATTAAATTAGATCATAAATAAAAAAGTTGTAAACGGTGAAAACTTTAAACTCGTTTTTCTCAAAACTTACTCGGATGCAGTTAGAATCTTGTCAAACCAAGGCACCGATTTACTAAGTTATGACTTCAATGAACTAAGATTCAAAGGGAAAAACTATTTTATCTATTTACGAAACTCGTGTTATAATAGTTTTTGAAAAAGCAAAAAATGATATCTCACATTAACAATTTTTAAAACACACTTTTATTAGAGTACTAAAACGTAGATTTTTTATTTTTTTATAATTGATCATTATAAATATTATGAAATCTTGAACTCAACCTTTTCTCCAATTCCCTACCAAGTGGCGTCTTTGCTATGGAATCAAAATTTAATTTAATTACTCGATAAATTGATTACTAAAGCTAGAAAATATTAAAATACTGTGTAGCTATTGAGAACACTTAAGTGTACAAAATTTCAAAGCTCTGACGCATCAGGAAGTGAGAATCATGAAAACAGTGAACACTCATCTCTTGCATCGAGAGATGGCGCCACTGGTGCAGCAGAGAAGAGAGTACGGGCTATGAACTCCTGGACTTGTTCTTACCAGAACTTCGTAGAAAAGGAGATGCCCTTAGGCGATACCAAATACAGCAGTGGCTTAGCGACCAATGGGAGTATAGATACGAAGCGCCTCAAACCCATGATACCACCTTACGCAAGTCGAATCTGATTGGCTAACCGGATCACGTGGATTGTGAACGTCACATGGATTTCTCGCCAATATTCTAGACACATTCTAGTAACCATTTTGAATATGCGCGTTCACAGTTCCTGTTTTGTATTGAATTGCAAGGCTAAAGAAGAAGAATTACACTTGTTCCTTGTATAGTTCTGAGTTTTTTAAAAAGAGATATTTGCACTACCGTTTATCACGAATCCATGGAATAAAAAATGAGAGTAAAAATTGTGAAAGCTAGTTTGTTTGCTTATATTGTGAAAACATTTTGCGTCTCAAAAAAGTTTATCGAAGCACGTGGGTAAAATTCATCAAGTTGTAAGGGCCACCATTGTTTGCCAAGAAGAAAATTGCGATGAGAAATTTCGCAGTGTTCGTGAATTGCGAACATACACTTATACATAAATGAAAGAGTTTTATTTACAATAAATTATTTAATAGGATATCGAATTGTTATTCAGATTTTCTTGATGAATTAGTTTATCCAAATTTCCTGAGAAAGTTATAAAAGATAAATCTAGACATTTTTCATCTCACATTGAATTAAAAAATGATCAATACAGACAATCTTGTTTTTCATAATATAATATATAATTTTCATGTACTATTAATCTGGGAAATCTACTAAGCTAAGATAAAATTTCATTTATTTAGTACAAAAATAAAATACATGATCACTTATTTTCAATTTTTTGCTAGAAAGGTCTTTTAAATTGGTGGTCCTAATGTTTATAAATTTTATTTAACCCTTCAATGCACGGTTTTTTAAATTTCAAAATAAAATTGTTTTTGGCATGGGAAAATCACATATAACAACAGAAAAATGCACAACAAATAAAATAGAATTGTGATATTTTTAAATTGAATGAGTGTATCAAAACATTATTCCCTTTTCATAAAACAATAAAAAAAAAACGTTTCAAAAGTAATATGAAATGGCAAATACCTGTAGAAGCAATTTATGAAACCATCAAAGGTGCAAGACTCCTTTTAAATGCTAAAAATTGAGTAAATATATCAATAGGTGTATCAGGAAAGCTGACTACTACAGACTTATCAATAGGACCTGTGCTATCCATGGAAAATGGAACGAATGATTATTATCCGGTCTCTTATGTTTCTATTCTGATACAGCGTGTACGAGTGGACAAAAAAAAATTTCCATTCATTAATTAACATGAAAAATAAATTATGTATGAAATTTGATACAGTATGCAGTGAAGGGTTAACCAAAAGAACCTGGTTTTAAAAAAATGCTTTTTTGTTTTTCAATAAAAAGCTAATATTTTACCAACTCTGATCTCAAACAATTGGTTGAGATAAGTAATCTTGACATAATGCTTTTGCAGGAATGAAATGAAGAAAATACAGAATATGAAAAAAATCCTATAAACACATTTATTTTTCTATTTTTTCAACAATTATATGTATAGTAACTAGAGAAAATAAAAATATGAAATTCAGTCATTAGCTCTAAATTCTACATTTTGCTAAAGACAAGACAGTTTTTAAAATAAAAGTTTCAATTTAACACACCAGCGATGATTTTGTTTAACGGAGCACACGAACTCAGTGGTTCACAATCTCCGGCACATGATATTTGTCACCAATACCCCTGGCTAAAAGGATGAGTTTGACTTGATTGGGTTACTGGTACCTGAAATGAATTATTATTAGGCTGTAGGGAAAAAGGATATGATTAGTTACCTCCGATTAAATGTCTCATTTATTCGCTTTCATTCACTTCATTCATTCAACCTTTCACTCATCCATGCACACAATAAAATTTTTAAAAAAAAGCAATATTTAAGGAATGAACAACGAAGTGGGGTTTTTCGTTACCTGATAAATGGCACTGTTGTAAGCGTCCTTCGGTTTCAATTTAACTAAAAAATTAAGATTCACAACATAGAGAGGATTTACAGTTGAGCTATTTCATTCTTTTCGGATATATTTCATTCTTTAATACTATCTTTGTGCGAAATACAGCTCCTATGAATTATTTACTGTCATACCGGTAATATTTGAAAATGTATTCATTTATCTTATTGAGGTTTCAAACAAATTTGTTTTAAACAAGAAGTAAATAATATTATAGTTTGAATGATAGGGAGTTTATTGTTCCTATATTTTCTAAGCTTTTTACTTGAAAATTTTGATTATGCAGTCTTTGCATATTTCATTTCATACTCTCAGATTTTGATAGAATGAAAATCACTTCCACATTGCTATAGTCCAATAAAACATTTCTTGCTCTATCTCAGGTGCTTCAAAAGTGCATTTGTTTGCATATGAATTCTAACAATAAAAGTTCTAAAAATTTTGTTGGTATTCAGCTTTCAAGGGTAAGTAAAATTATAGAATATGAATTCATTTTTTAGAAAAACAAATATTTTAATCGAAATTTCAAAGGAAAATAATCATCTTAACTGACAAGACAGCCTAATGTCACTAGACACTGCCTTCTTTAAAAGATTTCTAGAGGATGACTTATTTCTGATTTTTGATCCCCAGTTCTTTTCACTAATAGAAGAAAATTCAAACTCCACAGAATCAACATATATCAGTTGTGATCTGCCTCATTTTCTGATTCCCAGTGGGGTTATATTGTCAAACTCTTTTAACAATATCGTTTATGAGTATTAATTGGGCCATCCATTTTGTTCTATTAATTTTTATATATTTTATAATATCAGGCTGTTTGAACACTTCTAAATTGTATCGCCTCCCTATATTATTTTCATTTATACCACCAAGAATGCTTCATAGTATTTTCCTTTCAAAAGTAGTAATAAGAGTTTCTTCCTCTTTATTTATTTCCCAAGTTCTAATGCATATGTTAAACAGGTCTAGTAAGAGTTTTTAGATTAAGAATTCCTTTTTTTTTTTTGAAAGATTGTTTTTATAAACCTCTTCAATCCATAGAAAGCTTTATTTGCTAAAATGGGGCAGTTTTGTATTTCAGGAAGTATTCTCTTATCAGAAGAAATAACTTATCCAATATATCTAAAGCTTTTCACTTTCAAATCTTTGAGAATCAATCTTAACAGTGGCGAATCCGGGGGGGGCATCTGGCTACAGCCCCCCCCCCGAGCCAAGCCAGAATTCTTGATTTTATTTAACATCATTATAACTGTTTTTTCTTAATTTCCCTCTTTTAAAAAAATAATAAAAACGTTTCAACACTACTTTCTGGCTTGACAGGCTCGAAAATTTTCCTACTTTTGTAGTCATTCCACTTGTACTTGTAGCTTTGACGCGGTCTAAGACATTTTCTGGCTAGTTATTTCATTGTAATTTTTATAAAATTATCGAAAGCATTGTATTGTTTTTTATGATTCTTATTGTCAGGTGAGAAAAGTCTGTAAAGTTAAAGAGTTTTGGTTTACTTTAGCCTTGAGGTTTGACATTAATCACGACGATACAAAGTTTTTATGAACTCAGCCCCCCCGACCCGAATCCTAGATTCGCCACTGAATCTTAATATAGTTACAGAAAAGAATAACTGAAAATGATGTTCAGCAATGTCCATTCTTTTCCTAAAAATTGTTTCTGTTATACAACAATATTATTTTTCAATTAAATTTTTGAAGGGGTTAAAATTACTCAATTGGCATAATTTTTAGGCACAATTTTATTGATGTAAACTTTGGATGCAACTTCTATAATAAGAAAAAAAATAGATATTCAAGATTAATCTTTACAACTAGAATTCAGTAAATATAATTATTACTGAATCTTAATTATTCAGTAATAATTAGGGTTAGTTATCCCTAATGTAGCAACAAATATTTTTAATAATTACTCTTTTTTATAATATTAGTAACAATAAATTATCATTTTTATTACAGCAAGTTACTTTCGAGGAAATTATTGTAAATTTATATTTTTTTCTTGTAAAAAAATAAGTTTATTGCAAGTTACATTTTTAAGGTGAAATAAATTTAAAAACTATAGTTAAACACTATTCAGAATCAAGTTCACACATCTTTGGTATTGTTAGTTTTAAAACACATATTTCACAATTTTCGGGTAAGGAATTCTCGATTTGTAAATAAATTCTCGAAAATAAAATTATTTTTATTTTCAAATTGTTGTAAATAAAAACAATTTGACAGTGCAGATTTATGGAAAATTTCAGTAGCAAACACAATTACTTTATCTCATATAATACTTTCCAAAATTATGTATGTATTCTTATAAGGAAACTTTAGAAGAATGTGGGTTCACCCTAATTTCTTTTTTCTATAGCAGCTTTATTAAAAAGCAGATCTCAATTTAAAATCTTAGTCACCTGAAGTATAAAACAGCACATTACAGCACTACAATCTATCGCAATTTGAATGTCGCCAAAGCATGCGTCTTATTGCCAATTGAAGGGATAAATTGCCAAAACAAAAATTCTTATGTCGTATGTTTTAAAGTCACGTGAACCCACGAACTAATCAGATTAGACTTGCGTAAGGTGGTATCATGGGATTGAGGCGCCTTTTATAGATGACCCAGGCGCCATGGAGTCAAAACATTACTGCGTTCATGCCTGGCCTTAGCATGTGCGGGACCGGAGACAATTTTTGATAGCCCCGAGGTGCGCAAAAAGAATATCATGCACTTGACGCCATTTACGCTTGTTCAGCCACTGATGACGATTGGAATAAAAGAAATCGTATTTTTGCCTTGCCCACTTACTCTCGCTATGCCACTGGTCATGATGACAAAACGTTGACGCGTTTATGTCACTTTTTAAAGTCAAATACGGTGAGGGGACGAAAAAAATTATGCGCCAGAGCAGTTTACTAAAGGTAAGTCACTGCTGATGACAGGGAGGGCGAAAAAATTATACAATGACCCGGGCGCCGCTTTCCCTCGCTATGCCACTAAAATACAGGTCAAATACATCAAGCCAAGCTCTGCTGAATTTATGCCAGATCTGTTGGTTGTGTGTGGTTTAATGGCGCAAGAACCTTTCTTGGCTGAACTGTGCCAATCAAAAGGTAGAATTCCAGCACATTAGCTTATGCCAGATCGGAGGTAGCCCTCCCTCCCCGTAGTTGGGGCGGGAACTCCAACAACTATCAACGAACGTCAAGAAATGAGTGTAAACTCAATTACAAAATTCCGTTTTTACAAACATAAAACGAGTTAAATAAAAGTGTGTGAAAAACAGAAAAAATATCTGGACTTTCCAACAGACTGAAAAGTACATTCAACACAAGCAACAACAGAAATGTCGCGAGATTAAACTGAAAATGCAAACCCCCTCAGCTAATTGCAATTATGCAGGGACGGAGATGAGAGGGCGCAAGGAGTTATATAATTTACTGCCCAAGTGCAAATTTTGAAGTGCACTATGATATCTAAAAGGAAAACTCAATTTGGTATTATGCAACTAAGAAAACTCTAATGCGCATAAATTTGAGATACGATTTTTTTTCATAAAACATTACAGAAGAAATGCAATTTCTGTATTGTTCAACAGTAAACTATGGCATCGCAAGAAGTCTCTTGCATAAGTTGAGAAGTTATAGCACACTTTAGTATAACAAACTGCTCAGTCTTAGCTGCCATTCAAAATAGTGGATTTTAAATGCACAAAATGGTAATTGGATCCTAATTCCATAACAGCGCTCAGTTAGTGGTATTTTACTTTTTAAGACCAAATATTACGATGGATGGCTTAAATATAAGTTTATGACAAGCGCGACAATTACACCTCGCTATGTTACTGGCACTTAAGAATCGTGGAAACATACTAGAAATGGTGAAAATAATTTGCATGAATTTCGAATTCAAAATGTTGAAGAAATGTCAAATCAGCTTCAATTTCATTTGTTTATAAACCAAGAGAAATCGATTAAAGAAATTTTCAAGACAAATCATCTAAACCTCTTAAACAAATTTGGCTGAACGTCAGTCGTGCATCGAATTATAAATTCGCTAACTTAATTAAAATCTTTCATATATATTTAAATACAATTCAAAAATTAAGTGGAAACCACAAAACATCTCAAGTGCTCTATGAACTTTTATAATTAAATCAAAATTACAGAATATTCCTCAAATCGATTGTAATTTATTTAAGTCACGGTAAAATATTTCCTAAGGACATGAGGTCCTGAAAATTATTTCCATCTGAAAAGGAAGACAGGAGTTCAAAAAATGCAAGATGCGCAGTTGTAGGTAATCGTGTATTTCTTGTGTAACTAGCTAGAAAGAAAAACCGGAATGGAAAGAATCTGATTTAGAGACAGTTTTGAAACTTTTTTACCAAAATTACAGCATACAGAAACTTGATCTGGTGTCGCCACAGATGGCGACACCAGATCATTTCATTATTACGAAAAACATAATAATTGATTAAACATAATTGCGACACCAGATCAATTCATCATTACGAAAAACATAATACTTGATTGAACTTAAAATATTTCTTTACCAATATTTCTCCTTTCGAAGGGAAAATAATGAGCAAAGAATTTTATATAAAAATTTGAATTTTCCTTTAGAAGAAATTTATCCTTTTTTAAGCCAATTTACCTTTTTTCCCACCTTAAGTTAAAATATGGTACTTCTGGCCAATTTGTGAGATCATTTGTTTTATGCATTAGCGGATAGTGAAGTGCCCGTAACAGAAAACACGACACAAGAGGAGGCAAATTCATCAATTAAAGTACTAATCAACACACCTCAAATCAATTTACAGCCTGCAGAACCTGGAACTAGCAGTGTAAAACCACCATCACCTACCAAACACCTACATAAAATCTCTCCTATTCCGAGACTTAGCCAGGTGACAGCAAAGCACAGAATTAAGAAAACAGCAGTGCTCTTAACCTCTATTGACAATAGGAATGCGCTTAAACCAAATTTAAAGAAAAGGTTCCAAAAATGTAAGAAAATTAACAAAAAAGATGACAATACCAAGAGAAAATTTAATTTTGAATCAGGTGGAGGATCCCACGACAGTTCATCAGACATTGATGAATGTTCAAACAGTATCAAGTTTACTACACCAAAGGAGAAAAAGGGGGAAATAAAAAGTAAGAAGGCGAAGAAAGATGCAAGTCAAGATTATAACAATGAACTTTTGGATCACATATGTGACGCATACGTTCTTTGCAAGGAATGTTCACTACTGCAAAACTAACAGGAAGTGTGATTGACTTCGTTGCATCATGTGTCAAATGTTCGACACTTTTTGTGTAGATTGCGATCGAAAAAACAGGTCTGTTAACAAATAAAACAATGTAAACACTATTTTACTTTTTTCTTTTCCCTCTAATACACTGATGTTACGTTGTTGCTGAAATAACTATCAAAATTCAATCTTTAAAAAATAAGTAGATAATTTTAGTAGTGAACTAAGTAGGCAAACTAATACTGATTTGAACCTACTAGTAAGTTTTATTGTACTCATTTAGTTTCTTTTTGTTATTACATAGGTAATTATAGTCCAGATATGAAAATTTGTTTGAATATTTTTATTTATTATTTCATTCTGTTCTTATGCCAGGGACGGCATAACTCCCGCACAAGTGCGGCGTCTCACCCTGAATGTACGGGTGACGCGCCGCAGTGTAATGTGTTAGAAAAAAATTGTTGAAAAATATTAATTATTTTTTTGTCGCAGTGCACATGTTGTATATTTAACATTAAAAAGCACAGCATGATTTATTTTATTTTATGTGCACCATGGGATTTTATACACAATTTCAAAAGAATATGCGGCATCTCGCCGGAATTACCCTATAGGTTTTCTTCCTAACGACATGGTTCAGCTAATTGCTAGATAATCTGAAGAAGGGGCCGAGTTTTACCAACGGTTAAAAAAAATACTGAAACAGTACGAATTGTCAGCCGAAATGTTTAGACAGATGCTCACTAAACTCTCGAAGAATGCTGACGGGATTTGGAAAGATTTCGTGTAGGAACTAAGAACTTACTTCCAAGAATGGTAATCCATTAAGGTAAGGATTAGAAGTGGAAACTTTTGAGCAGCTATGGGATTTGATTATCACCGATCAAATGAAACGTCGAGTTCCCACAGAAATTACGGAACATTTTTTAGACGAATCGACGAAATTTAAACCTCCAGAAGTACTTTCAAACAAATTAAATGAATATTATAGTGTACGGAATGTGATGAAAAAGAAGACAGTTTTTCATGACTATAGAGAGAAGTATTCTGGTTGCAAAGAAAATAATTTGGTATCCGCCAAAGGTGTAACAAAAGAACCAAAACAGAGAAATTCGAAAAATACGAGTATAAAAACTGAAATTTTACATAAAAATTTATTTATTTTAATATTGAAGGCGAAAGATGCACCGAAACAGCAGGAATGATGATGCAATCCGAAACGCACTCTCATTGGCCGAGTCGATTTTGACGTCGCACATGCCTTCCTTCGCATACTTCTCTTTCGCCACTTTTGTGCTATGTTTTGATTCAAGGCGTTTGTACTAGCTAACATTTTAGAAGTGAAATTTTTGACTTTTCTACTATTCAACGCTTAATTTCATAATGAATATTGGTTTTGTACAGGGTAAATCGGATAATTTGACAAGGAATAATGGCAAAGAAACTGGACACAAAACTACGGCTCCAAAGTTATCTCATTAGAAAAGCTGTTCGTGACTTCCCTTGAATGCATTCAGTAACCGGAACAAAGCTCTATATACCACAATAGACTTAATGAATAGACTTAGAAAAAATGGGTAAGTTTTGAAAGCTACCCGTTAGGCAGCGATAAAAAGGGACCTTCCCACATTCAGAGGAGACGCCCCGATTTTTGTCGCACAAGAAAGAATGAAAAGCTAAGAACCTGATTTTTTGCATGGTCTGTGAAATTTCTTATACCTACCAAAAAAAAACCTCACCAAATCAAAACAAAAAAACCCCCAGGAATATACTTATCTTAGAAGTTCTGCTTCAAAATAAATTCAGGTACGGCGGTTTTTTTTTAAATACACGTGTGCCTTTGAAAAATTAATTTTATTTTATATAGTTTTATTTTACTCTGCTATGAAGAATATAATTTATTTCCTTCATACAAGTATTAATTTTTAGATATTAATTAATACAGTAATTAATATAAAAATTCCGGTAAAAATAACTTATATGAAGAAACTTATACAAATTTATAATAATATTCAAACACGACCGAATGCTACTAATCTAGGAATTTAAGGATTACCATGTACAAATCGACAATCCCTAGGTGTGCGGTGAGATAAATTTATCTCTCTTTTTTCACTTGGAATAATTGATAATTAAATTGACTTTTTGAAGACTGATTTTGATTTGAATATATTCAATGAATCTAAATGATTTATTTTGCATCAAAAATTCTGTGAATTATTTTCTGAACTACAAATGAAAAAGGTTTTCATCATAAAAAAATCGTGAATTTAAACTTATATTTAGGATATTCTAATTAATTTTGAATTGTACTGTAATTTTAAAAAAATAAGAAGCATTTGAATATCCATGGAAATAATATAAGCAGTAAAATAACAAGAGAAAGTTTTTTTAATCTTAAAGAAGTTGGGAGAGCCTCTGTAATCCGCCCCTGAAAGGGTTAAATTATAAATTCCATGTAATAAAATAGAAGGAAAAACTAATTAAATTTAACTATTTGCTTTAAAATTAATAATTAAAATGTCACCTAATATTTATATTCCAAACAAAACGGATATCGAGCTCAAGGCTATTTGTTACTGTTCTTCGTGATATACAATTTTAATATATATAATATAATAAATTACTCATCGGATTCCGTTATACTTGTATTTACACATTTAGGAACAATACAATACTTGTATTTTTACGACATTATTTTATCTGCTGCGGTAGTCGGAAAATACAGAAAAAAAAGCAAAATCTCTACAGCGAGCGAACGGGAGCTTTCTCCTGTTTGGGCACGTGTGACGTCAGACTCGCTTCGCGTCAAAATGGATCGTTTTTCCAGCGTCATCTGAGAGGCGAACTTTGATTGCAAATATATAAAAAAAACTGCTTAGAAATTTTTTAAATGTTATTGTTCATTTTGAAGCATTTTCAATCTATTAAAAAAATAAAAAAATGCTGAAGTTCCCCATTACCGAGTGACGTCAAGACATTTTTGTTTTTAAATGACGTCAAAGCCTAGCTCAAAAGAGAAACTGGATGAATGACGTCAAGTGCTGATGGTTTGAGCAGCGGGACGAATCAGCGGCTTGAAAAAAATCACGCGACTTGTTTTTGGTGTTGAGAGAGGAGAGGAAGGGATCAAGGAGAGAAGGGATCTTGGCAGGAACGGAGTAGGTGAGAACATTTTTCAGAGGTGATCGGGAATTGCAAAGTGTCTAGTATGATGAAACACCGTGTTGTCGCCATTTTTTTTGATGAGCGCATAGAGATAACAGCGTGTCCATACCGTTAAAAAAGATGAAATGCCTAGTGTTCGGGCACACCGTTCCTGCTATGCCGTAGAAGAAATTTCTGTAAATCTATGCAGCTTATACTGATAATTTATACACTTTATTTATCAATGCTGTATTTTCATTTTTACATTCTGGGTATTAAGAAGCTATTTTGATGTATGTTAACCATTAAACAGTTGTAAAAAAATTGATATGCTGCAGGATTCTTAAAGTCTAATTTAAAATTGTATTATTGAATCATTGTAAAAATCCACAGCAGTATTAAAAAGTTTCACTCTACGCATTCTCTCATATTATGCACTCTCTATTGCTTATAACTACCCCTTTCTTACTTATTAAATTTGCTGAATTGTAATATTTCCTTGTCTCATGAGAAATATGATTTTTATTCCAAAAAATGAAAAATTTCTTATAGGCCACGAAATTTAAAATAACTCATATTTTTTACATCTTGATAACTGTATTTAATTATGTCTTTTGTGCAATGGAAACAAATTTTATATTTTGTAAAATGTTTGCTTTTTATGAATTTGTCAAAATACCATGTGTATTCTTTATTGATAACTAGCTGTTATGCCCGGCGTTGCGGGATTAAAATACTTCCATGTCTAATATTTTTGATGTAAAAAATTACTTTTGTATAGAAAATTACAATACCCAAAATTCTTTTATCGCCTGAAATGTCTTTTAATTAAAGTGAGAATATCAGTTGAACCAGACGATTTGTAAAAACCGCCGATAGCTAATTTTCTCCATAAGTTATTAGTATTTATTGCATAGGTACTTCAAATTTTGTTCATAAATCTTGCAGTATAAGAAAGATTTTAACGGATGTTTTGGGGCAATTACATAGTAAATTTTTCATTGAGAAAAAGCGTTTGAATAAATATGAATAAAAAAAAATTAAAAATAGTCTTCATCCAAAATTCTTCTAATGTGATCTAGCAACAGTTCTTATGTATTCTTGTTTTTCACCAATAAAAAAAAGTGTTATAAATTATAAATTTTATACACAATTTAATTTTCGAAAAATTATTAAAATGAGGGCAACGAATTGAACGGAAATAAAAGTTGCGTCATGAAAAGTTAATTTTTTAAACTTTTATTATGTGTAAAAATAGTTTTTGTGATAAATACATATTTTCGAAAAATATCACAAAAAATGCCAAAATCTTGCTTAATTTCCAATTAACTGAAATTTTAATTAGATTTGAGGCTTTTAAAAGTTGACGGTTGACTCTCTTCTTATATATAACATATTTATAAAAACAAGCAAATTTTCAGAAATTAAGGTGGTCGTCTTATAAAATCACCAAAATCTATCAGTACCGCTAATATGTATTTGTGAAGTCTAAATTTTGTCAAAATGGTCCGACATATCACTATAAGTAATGTGAAACTCAAAATTCTCAAATGCTCTAATATTTTTAAAAATCAAAAAAACCAAAATATTCATTAAATTTCTATTTTCTTTTAAGTAATGGTGAAGATAAGACTCGCACAAAGTGCTGAGTCGGATATTTGGAACTCTTTCAGAATAATAAAATTCGTTGTTTTTGAAAAAAAATAAATATGTTGAAGTTTTTAATAGTTTCTCAACGGTTAAAGATTCTTTTAATGAAAACGTCTAATATTTTTGAAACCGATATTTTGTCCTGTGTGTATAGATTCAAGCACTATGCGGAAAACCTTGAATACAACGTATTTTCTGAACGTGAAGAGTCCCTGCCCTAATTGCATTCTTCTTCCAAAGTCAGAAAGTAAGCTAAACGTTCCCCTACGTGGAAGTTTTATTGCAGGTTTTTTTTTCTGCTGTAGAGAAGGGGATTCTTTCGTCTGTCTGCACTGCGATTAACCAGATTTCTTTGTAGCGCTCTTATTATACAGTGGCGGACTGGCGAGGTTGCCAGCGTTGCCGATGGCAAATGGGCCCCTATAAACAGAAGACAATTAGTTGCAAATTGAAATATGGGAGAGAAAAAAAAGAACTCTTTCTCTAAAGCAAATAAATAAAATAGCTCTTAGGTCCATCTGTTTATATAATATTTAACTTACGGAATTTAAAATCAAATAATTTTAAACATGATTTCGTTATTTTAAACATAGAAAATTAAAGGGTATAAAAGGATTTATTTAAAACGCGGAAAAATGAAATATATAAAAAATAAATTAAATATATAATTATTAAATATTATGACGGTGTAATATAATTAAATAAAAATTAAATACATATAATTTATTAATGTAATTAATGTTACGATTATAGATATGTAGGGCCTCACTGACACACTGGCAACCAATATTTTTCAGCCAATACTTCATTGATTATTATACGTTAATTAACTCCATCTATCTCGCTGTCTATACTCTTGTAATTATCATCAATAATAAATTTATGGATTTAAACAAGATGCAAGATTTAATTAAATATAATGTATAGAAGATTATTTTTGATAGATTAGCATTTGTTGGCTACTTATATAATTATTTTCTTGATTGAAACTAATAATCACATCCTTTTCAAAGTTGCGATACAATGAAGAAGAAAAAACGTGCTATTTATTGAAAGTGTCAAACGATAACTTTACCCTTGGGTACTAAAATAAAAAAGAAAAGAAAGTAAATATTTGTCATCGAAATAAGAATGGTGTAGCACAAATAACCTGGCGACAGAAACACAAAATTCTTCTCCATGCAAATAAACATTTGATAGAACTTAAAGAACAGTTACAATCATACTAAATTATCAAACAATTTTTTAAATTCTCATATTTTAAATAGTGTAAGCATTTCTAGAATATTTTTTTTCATTTGCTAAGAAATAAAAATATTTATCATTCATTTTTAATATGGGTCATTTGTGCTGTTGTTTTAAAATTAAACATACATCAATTATGCAATATTTTTCTATTTTTTTGTGGACTCAAGAATCTACAAAACTTGAGGAGAATAATATACTCCTATTTATATATTTATAAAGAAAAGCGAAACCTATGATATTTAAGAAAGCATCATAACGAGCTTATTTTAATTCTATATTTACTTGTTTAATATCATTATTTTCAGAATTTATCTAATTTCAAGCGCAATATCTTTTAGAATCTCAAAATTTGATTACATTTAAAATTTGAGCCAAAAAAAGCGAAATATTATTTTACACTTTTGTTGCTGCATGATAAACTGGCATCAATGAATCAGTGAAATTGTTCAGATAATATTTTCAAGTTGTCACCATAAATAATCGAAATTACAGATAAAACGATTATCAGTGTAATAATACCTGGAGTTTCTAATTTACTCTGGTATACCGTTGTTTCATATAGATTGACGTCCAGTTTTTTAAAGCTACACGAGGGCGGTTTTGGAACGGATTTCGTAATTAATCTTCCATTTTAAATGTGCCATTCTCCAAACTCCCACTCCACACTAACGTGAGGATATTTTTTCTGCTATAACTAGAAAGCATTGACTCTAGAAATAGTTAAAATTTCAAGATAAAGGAACGTCAATGCTAGATTTCCAATTTACTTTCTACTCTTTTTTTGGTTGTTTTATATTAGATTATCATCAAGGTTTTAAGCTATACGAAGGCAGTTTGGAACCTCCTCCGTAATTTTGAATGTTGATGCAGAACAAATGAGTTGTCATGCCATTCCTCCAAACTTCACTCCACACAACGAATAGTGGTCCAGTTTCGGTTTGTAGCGACATATATAGAAATTTCGAGGAGGTATGGCAGTGCTTTAATTTCTTGAGGGTCAGTAGAGAACCGTTGGGACCCTGAAAGTCATAAATTGTTTTATATAAATACGCAGTCTAAGGAGGGTTTCACGGAGGTTAAGGTTGTTGAGTTGGAGAATCTTTCGAACACTTGAGTCTCGTTTCTGTGAGACTTTGGATTTCATTCTGTAAAGTCTTTAACCCAGCAGACCTGGTATCCGTTATACTGGAGACCAACTTGTGAACAAGCTCTATTAATTCAATATTGACGAAACTGCATGCTGTTTTTTTTAATTTGATTCTATTTTCTTAGAAATATAATCATGCAGAATTTCTTTTTTGGCATGGAATCATTTTAGTTTTTTAGTTTTTCCAAAAAAAAAAAAAAATCGAGGAAATTCCCTCGTCTTTCCAAAATGAAGTCGGCGGTAATTTTGTTTTCAATAATTTCTTGTTTTTAATCCTTTTCACCATTTAAACTATAATATTTTATTATTCATCCATCTAGCTATTTTAGAACATCATATCACACTTGAACTTTTGGACAGACAGACTTCCGCGGACGGATTTCTCAAAATTTGAATAGAAACCACAAATTGTGTGTAAAGATCAAATACCAAATTTCATCCCTCTCGGTCTAACCGCTTTTGAGTTATCGTAGTACAGACAGAAATGATACCAAAATTGGTGGCTGGACCTGGGGAAGTCTAAAACGTGGAGATTTTCAACATCTGAGTTCGAATTTTTTTTGACGATTGCAAGACTTTCTCCTTATACACTTCTGTAAACGAAACAGTAAAAAAGTTGGCTTGCAAGTAAGGAATGGAATAAGGATATTAATTTTAATTTTTTATAAATGCTTTTACTGAAAATTGTAGCAGTAAAACAGTTCTAATTTTCTTTATACCTTTGAGATTATATCTTCTTAACTGTTGCTTATTTCATTATTGATAATATTTAATGATATCAATTCAGATATGTGTCACGTTTATTGGAATCCAATGAAAATAATTATCAGCTTCGGGTTGTACCTTCAAGGAATTCAATTGATTGAAAAGACAGCATTAAAATTATTTAGAATTTAATTTGCTTTTATGTCGTAAATTATTTTTTTTTTTGTCAGAGCAAATATTATGATATTTAAGTCCTTTTTTTTTACTCTCATTTATATTACAAGATTTTGAGAAGTATGCACAGAGAAATATCGTTTAGATGGAAAAAATGAAACAATAATATTTTGGATTTTAGAAGTCATGGTTCTAATTATCAGAGATTATTCACGTCCTCCTCTGGCCTATCATCTATGCATCATATTTAATTGATAGGTTTAGTTTATTATATTAACGTCCTGTTTTGAAACACGAATTATTTTTTGGGATAGCCTCGTAATTTTGAACCACGGTCAGATGACGAGGACGACACCTGAGCTGTACCCCTCTCTCCAAACTTCCACGCCACACCAACGCCAACCTTATTTGACCTTTTATATATCTGATTTTTACCTGTTTATTTTTTTTTTTGTTTCTTTTCAATACTTTTCTATTTTTTATATTTTTACTGTTCCTTGTTTGTGAGCAGTAATTGCTATTTTCTCCCACCGAGGTGGAGTACGTTTACACTCCCAGCTCTCTTGTATTTAAAATTATTGCCCCTGTTCAGCAATGCCTGTATCATTTTTTTTTATTGTACCCACATAAATCCGTCTCCACATGCTGGTGGAGGTCTCTCCCCACTGAGTCCTTCACCTTCCCTTTTGTAGGCTGGGCCAGTGTTATTTTACGCCACACACCAACAGAGGATGTTTCGACCCTACGCAGATTTCGTGCAACAGGCCCCATACACGACGGATCTTCAATGGAATTGGGTTTCTTATATATATGAATGCTAATCCAGAATGAAACGACACTCTTCTATTTCAGGTTTTATATGACAATATATGAAACGCCGGCATTCTGTAAATGCCGGTCATTTTAGCAAAGAATGAAATATAGAATAATTATATATCTTTCCATAGGCATTGTTTATAATACCCTAGACTCTATAGAATGAGAAATGCTATTTAGGCAAAGTATGAAAAAAGATCATGAGTGTCTATTATTTTACAGACGTGCATTCCTCAAAATGCAAATGTTGTTTTTTTGAAAAATAAAAATGCTCAAAAAAATCTTTATTCAAAATACGTAAATTGAAAGTTACACATATTGAAGTTTTTGTCTTTTTTAGTAAAAGAAAACAAACTAAAATTTGAACCTACAGTTACATCAAGGATGGAAATAATTTATTTTGATTTGCACTTAATTTTTTATTTCTTATAAAATTGAATGGACTCTTCTATACTTTGCCGCTTTGTCATTTAAGGTTTCAATAGAATGCTGAGAAACGATAAATGCCTCAGTTTTCATTCTATATTCCGGCAACATGTGGATTGATTTGAACTTCAATTTTCTTTAAAGTATTTTCTGTAAAGCATGGTTCTTTCAAGACATAATTGCGACTCTTTTTTATGTAAATAATATACTATAAAAAAATTAAATTAAATTAACTACGATAAAAAAATCTTACATGGTGTCATGAAAACTTCAATTCAGCAACAAAATCTCATTAGAAACTTGATACTGTTCTTTTTTGTTAGTATATATTTTAATTTTATTGTTCATACAAATTAAGCATATAAAATATTTGAAGTCCAAGACTGCTGGCGAAAGATAAATGATTTATATGTAAAAATCTTTTTTAAATCACTTATTTTTACTTTTAATAATTACATCATTTGAATTATAATTGGCTATTGTAAAATTCAAAATAGATAATTGAATTGCAGTATTTTATTACCAAAAGGGAAAATTAAATAAATTTTAGCAAAAAAAAAAATTATTTGACTCAATTTTCAAAATGCATATTTTCACAGTTCCGAGTTGCAGACTTGGTCTCAAATTTTTATTTTGATAAATATAATTCTAAAATGGCTTTTACGGAAAAGTAGCCGAACCTGCCAAGCATCTACTATCATTTTGTTTGCGATAAGGAAACACGTTTAACGGTTTGAAGAGGTGCTTATTCTACCCACCCTCTTTTCTTTATTACGCTAAACGAAATTACTCATATGATTACAACCATATAGTAATACGCATGCCTCATGATATCGTCAACGTTATGTACAGAAAATTTTCCAAGATTCAGTCAGCGCATGCGCAAACGTTTTTTCAACTCTGAGAAGGCAATGCAGGGTAACAAGATGCATGGAAAATCGCTTTCGCCGATTGTGATCAGCTGACATCTAGTGGTGGAATCGACAAAAACTTTTAGACGACCACGTTAACATTAAGGTAAATTAGTTGAAAGTCTAATTGATTGCCTAGCAAGCAGAAGTAGCTGTAAATTTGCGTTGTTTCAAAATCGTCTGCCCGTAAATTAAATTATGATATTTTAAAAATAATAAAAATTAGGAAAATGTCAGGGATATCAGTAAAATTACAATTTTGAACTTTAAGATGGTATAAAAATATTTTTATCGAACAATTTGCTCCGAAGTTACGGCGGAAAAACGGTTTCGGTTAATTTCTATTTAACTGACTGTTTAATTAACTTTTGGACTGAATCACGTCTTTTTGTTGGTTATTTGACCGTTGTTTGAGACGTTACTTTTCGTTGTTAACGTGGAAAAAGTGACGTCTCCTAACTGGGTACCAGAGATAGACTTTAAGTATTAATCTCTGGTATTTGTGATTTTTTAATATTGCATACAAAATAACAGTTCGTCAAACATTCGTCATCCCGTCAAATAAAGTCAAGGGTTTAATGTAAGTAAACAAAACAGAAAACTGGTCCATATTTTGTACTATGTTTTGAATTTGTGTGATGTTGATGGTGAAGTGTTTGAAAGTTCATGAATTTGTGTGTTTTCACTCTTGACTATTGTCTATGTTTTGTAATAGTTTATATTTCTGAATGGCAACATTGCTGTTTGAATTCTTTTGTCTGTTCGTGATTTTCTGTTATGAGATGAAACCGGCTTCTTTCATTCGAAAACATGATATTTCGTTATGGTCTTAATGAGAAGGTTTATTTTAGTGTTTTGAGCATAAGAACACATTATCTGAGCTGTCGTGCGAGTATTTGCAGAGAAAAATTGGACAACTGCCGATATAAATCTTCTGAACAGAAATGGCGCCAACATCTTCATTCTATTGGAACCAAAACATTATATGTGTTCGCCTCACTTTCGAGCAATATTATATGGATGTTCATTTCTCCGGTCTCTCTCTGATCTAAATAAATGGGCATGTGCAGCTTATGATTTCGTAAATGCTTCCTTTCACTGTCGAATGCTCATCTTGGACGTCGAAATTGACCATTTTCTGACATTTGAAAAAGCCTAGGTTGCGAAGTCAAAATTATTCGCCTTGTGGCTACCATTGCTTCTTTCGTTTTGTCGTAACAGTTTATGAATATGTTATCCTGAACACTTCTGAGTTCCATTCAATTTTGGCCAAAAAATATAGTAAGTGCCTGTGCAAAGAACATTTCTGTAGCATTTGGAACTTGACAATTTTCAGAACTTGTAATTAATGCGATTTCTAAAAAATAAAAGTTGAGCTGCACATGTTCCCCAGTGGACACAAGTTTTTATAATTCTAGTCATGAATTAAATGTGTCGCACAGTTCATTTGTTTATCTTCCTAACATGATAGAATAATGATTAATTGAAGATGAAGCACCTACTTCAAAAAATGCTATTGATATTGGTTTAGTGGTTATACAAAGAAATCAATGAAAGTTTTTTTTTCTGCTCTGGAAATTTTGAATGCTGACTTGCAAGTTGTGCTTAGTTGGTGGAGTATAGAATTTAGTACTGCAATGAAAAATATGTTGAATATACTTTCATAATTCTCGAAAGGAGAGATATTCTTCTGGGCACTTGCTCCCAAGTGGAGACATGTTTTTTTAAATTCTAGTCATTAATTAAATATGTTGCACATTTCATTCACTTATCATTGTAACATGATAGAATGATTAATTGAAGATAAAGCACCTACCTCAAAAAATGCTATTGATACTAGTTTAGTGATTATATACAGCAATCGATGAAAGTTAATTTTCTATTCTGAAAATTTTAAAATGCTGGACTTGTGCTTAATTGGTGGTGGATAGAATTTATTACTGCAGTGAAAGATGTTAAAATATATTTTCATAATTCTCAAAAGCAGAAATACTGTTTGGAGATGTGAATGGATTCTCGGATATCGTTTTGTGGTCTATTCTTATTTGTGTTTCTGTTTAAAGGAAACTTCCAGAATGATGCAAAATTTACAGACTTACTTTAATTCTTTTAATGCGCCTATTAAATGTTTTAATCAAAATACATCAATAGTTTTTTTCCTTGTAACCTATTTTACTACTTTAAGTGGCTCCATTATAAACTTCCTCTATTATTTATTATTAGTAGAATCTTGTTTTATTCTACTTCAAATTTTCTTATTTCTATTTAAAAATTCTGAATTGCCATTTTACATGAGCAGTAGTACCTATATATGCAAACAGACTGAAGATAATACTGTCAAGTACCTTGTGGTGTTGCTTTAATATTTTTATACTATTCATAATTTTTGACATAGACTGAGTAATACATTTAGTATTTTTTTGTTAGCTTATTGACAGCTTGGTCAGTAAATTTTTAATTTCAATATTGTTAAAAACAAATACCTTTTTAAAATTTCACATTTATGAACCAGAGTCAATATTCTACCCCAATAGGCTTGAATGTGATGTTTTAAACTTCTATACAATATCTGTTAGTTCTCAATTATAGTTAGTTGTAATTATAATATATTGATTAGTATTAGTAACAGATACTTACCCTATTGTTTTGTGGCAGGATTGGAATGTACTTTAAATATTGATTTTAAAAGACTAAGTTCTTTGAAAATGTTTTGAAATGCTGCTCTTTTTTTATTAGCTCTTTTTTTCAAATAGATTCCATCTATATAAATGCATGTGAATATATTTGAATAGATTGAATTAAAATAGATGTATTCTTCATTTTTTTTAATATTCTCATCTAAGAAAATTGAGAGCAATCTCATGGTTTTCTGTTTCTCCATACTTCTCTCTCCTATTCATCATTGGTATCATTAGCTCTATACATAGTATCAAATAATTTCTCACTTTCAGAGAGTTCGCCTTCATTGATTTCTGAATCTTTTCTTCGCCTGTTTTTTCTTCCAATTCTTGACTGCTGAACATTTTTTGGGTGGAACTTGATGTAATGGTATTAGGGTAAATTTTTAGATTTTATTACTTACTCGTACATTAAAATCGTACTTGCAAATTGTAGATGAATGATGATTTGTAATTAGTTTGAGAATTTACTATTGAATTGACCTCCAAAAGAACTATTTGTTAAGTTTAATAATTCAGTACTGTTATGAAATATATCTTTATTATTTTCCTGGAACATATTGATATATGTTCCAGATAAAATGGGGTCTCGCCCGATATAAACCTAATCTATCAGGTCATTCAGGTCCGAAATATATATATATAAGATCAGGCTTTAAAAAGGTGAAAGGCAGTTCATTTTGATCATAGAAGAGACCATTTTTGCTTAAATCTTCTTTTATTGAAGCATCAGGCGTTATTTTTTCATAGGTAAAGTATTTAATTTTTACGTAGCTCCATGACTGGTATTCAGAAGTTTACGCCCGAGCGGCGCGTTGTTGTGGAAAGCTTACATGCTGGCTTGAAAAAGGGCAGAAATGAATGCGCAGAACGCTTAAGTACCCAGAAGAGGGAATTTCCCCTTTAGAACCTCGTGACTTGAAAAGAAGTGCGTTAATTATGATGAAAGTAGAAGTATTTAAAATGAAGTGTCGTTAAGATTATGTAGGAAAGTTAAAAAATTAAAATATCACATATATATATATATTTATAGTTTAAAATAGAATAAAATTTACATCTACTCGTGTTGATAGCCCTGAATGTTTCATAGGTGTAAAATAAATATCTTTCATCTATATTTTTAAATATCCTAAACCGCTAAATTTAGTGCCCTTTCTGATTATTCATGTCTGCAGAGTGCCTCATTTGCCACACCTTTGTCTTGGTGTTCAGCTATTTATTATATCATTTGAGATGCTAGCAACTTACATTTGGTCAGTGGGAGTGTATGCATTATAATCGGAGAGGGTGCTTAAAATAAAATATACCTGTTAAATAATCATGAAAATTTTCTTACAAGAATTTGTTCTAGAATTTTTATGGCAGGGTAAAAGAATGAGCAGAATTGAATGTTATTTTTTAGTATTAAAATTAGAAAATAAAATTTAATCTTTGCTTTATTTTGAGCTTAAATGATTTTTTTTTGTTTTTTGTGAAATCTTTTGATAAATATATATTAGTGAGTTAAATATGCTTGCAGTAATATTACAGGGTGCGTACTGTCATGAAAAGTGCTTAAAAACTGCCTACTTTTTATTTTCATTTTAGAAGGCCCTTAAAAGTGCTTACTTTTTATTCAAAGTTTGTATAAAGTGCTTATTTTTTTATCATGGTGCTTAAAAACTCATTATTTTTAAAAAGATGTTACGAGTTTCCGAGCAAGAACTATTTTATGTATAAAAGTAATTGAAATTAATGATTTAGCATTCTAATTTTGTACCTCAAAATCTTGTTGCATAAGTATTTTTGGTTTATTTTTCTGCATGTAGAAATGTTTTCCTGTAACAAGTTAATGAGAATATATTCTAGTCATAACAGTAGGATATGTACTAAATTTCTCTCCTGTATATTTTATTACTTAAATCCTGTTAAGTTTAAAGAAGAAAAAAAGATGATCTTTGGCATTAAAGATTTTGCGAGTCCTTAATTTTCCCCATAAGGTGCTTATAAAGTGCTTACTTTTTTCTACAAATTTGAGTACGCACCCTGTATTGTCCATATTGAAAACATTTTAAATCTTTTTAATGTTTAAAAGTAGCATTCTGACTGACGTACTCATAGGTATTGTTAAGAGGTAGGGATGGCAGTTATTGCAAAAAAATCGGTTTTCGGTTAAAGCAGTTTTTTTCACTGCCTGTTTAACTTGGCCATTAAAACCGGTTGAAGTAAATGGTTTTTGAAATAACTAGTTTTCTGTGTTATTTTAAAAAAGCAACGTTTATAGACAATTTTTTATTAATAATAATCTATACTTATAAAAGGCAATGTTTGCGTACATGCCTGTGTGCAATGTCCAGACGAATCTTATCGCACTTACAACCTTGAAATTTAGCACATAGGTAGTCTTAATGGTGACTCAATGCACATCGAAGCCACAATTTTAAAATTTAATCTAGAAAATTATTTAATGTTTAGTGTTTGGTTGATTTTTCGCACTAATTTCTCAATAGAATGGTTTTGAATAATTGTACGAAAAAAGACACACCATTGAAAAGACACACGATTTCCGTTGTATTGAAGTTAGTTTTGAATTTTTAACGTAATTTACTGAATTTTGAGAAATTTTTAAAAAATAGTCAGTTTTGCAATCAAAATTTTATTTTTGTTTTTAAATTTGCTGCATCCGCTGTTCTAATAACACTATTTTCAAATTTTTTCAGCTTATAACTGGAACGGTTCTGTTGTACTTAAAACAAGAATGGTTAAAATATCTCTTCCCGTTTTTTTTAATTAATTTTTTCTTGGTCAGTTGAAAGATATTTTTCTGTACGGAGGTCCCTCCCGTGACACTTTTCCGGAACATTGCTGGAGAATTTCATTGGCTGATGGTGCAGAGCTCAGGTGACGTCATAACCTTCAACTGAATGACTTCGATTATTATTTTCGGCAAGGTCTTAACGTGCATATTTTATTTGCTTTGTATTAATCATTTTCAGGTTGCAGTTTTTTAATATTGTTTCGGATTAATTTTTCGGCAGTATTTTCTACAGTTGAAATGTCATTATCCTGAAGAAAAATAAGCTGGAAAATCTATGTGTATCTTTTGTTTTTTCATAACTTTTTCATGCCATTGTGGGCATTTTTTTTTTTTTCTTTCATTTTGTTGAATTCCTGATTCCACGGCAACGCCGTGCGTGTACAGCTATAGTCTGTTCGCTGAGATGAGAGAATGAAACTAAACAAACGCATGCACAGATTGGCGATGATTAAACAACTGGCACTTCGCCAAGAGCTCCAAACAGACAGTCTGAGTTTCTGCTTTTTTTTTTATCTCCGCTGTTTGTCATTGTCTTTGACTACTAAAATTGCCGATTTTTTCGAGTGATTTTATATTTTATACACACAAATGGAGAGTCTAAAAACTTCTTTGAGTCCACTTAAGAAGAGAGTAAAAAGAAAAGCTTTGAGTAAGGCTGAAATGGCACTTGAATCGAATCCTGAGCTTCCAATTTCCGATATAGGGGATAAAGGTGCTCGTATAACAGGAGTAAGTAAAGCTTCTATTTTCTGAGTGTTGTGAGAGTATAAAAATTGCAGTGTATTAAATTCTCCAAAGAAGACAAAATTACGTAAACATGTTTTAGAAGATATAGATGATTTTGACAGGAGTGCTATTAGGAGAAAAAGTTCACGAATTCTTTTTTAGAAATGAATTGCCCACTATAAATAAAGTTTTGCAAGTTGTAAATGATAACCCTTATTTGCCAACTCTAAAAAGGACAACATTTCTGAAAGAATTAAATTTTACATACAAAGAGGACGGGACAGTACTTTCATTGATAAAAACGAAATAATTGTGTGGAGAAGAAAATACTTAAGGTGAATCAAATCTTTAAGAAAAGGGTGTAAAATATATTATATGGATGAAACTTGGGTGAATGCAGGACATATAGCAAGCAAGCATTTTTATCTGGCCTTTCTTCATGATTAACATCTCCTGCAGGGAAAGGAAAACGGATTATAATTACCCATATTGGTAGCGAAAATGAGATGGATGCGTGGATGAGAGGCTTGACATATTCGAATCCAATAAAAATAAAGATTATCATGAAGACATGAATTCCAGAAGGTTTGAAAAGTGGTTTGCTGATATTTTATTTCATCTCGAAGATAGTGTTATCGTAATTGACAATGCTCCTTATCATTCTAGAAAAGCAGAAAAAATACCGAATACTTCGTGGAGGAAACAAAAAATTGTCGATTGGCTTTTAACAAAAAATATCGCTTTTGAGGACGTAATGTTAAAAGTGGAACTGTTGCAGTTAGTGAAGCGAAATAAAAATAAATATGACAAGTATGCTGTAGATGAAATTGTAAAAGTTCAAAATAAAATTGTCTTGAGATTCCCCCCTCCCCCTTACCATTGCAAGCTTACTCCTATAGAACTGATTTGGGCGCAAGTTAACTTCATTGCAAAAGAAAACCAAACATTTAAAATGCCTTGTGTGAATGATTTGTGCATTCAAAGTATCAGCAGAATTGGCATTGAAGAATGGAAAAAATGCATTAAACATGTATCCAATGAAATAGAAAAAAAAATCTGAAATTTAGACAATGCTATAGATAATATAGTCGATTCCATGATAATTAATCCCCAATCGAATTTTTCAATATCATCTTCTGAAAGTGATTTCTGAGGTAAGCATTTTAAAATTTATCAAAATAAATGTACAAAAAATTAAATCAAAAGAAAAATTTTCCCAAACTAGGGATTTGGGCCAAAAATGTAGCTCTTTGGCAATGTTTCTGCAACCCGTTTGTTTACTTTCGTTCTCTCGTTTGCGCGAACAGACTATAGTATACAATAAGTAAGTATTAATACAATAATTAATGTAATAAGTAATGATTGATTATAAATAAGAAATTAATACAATATATAGTAATAATAAATGAGTAATTATTGCAATAAGTAAGCATTACAGACAAAATTTTCTATTAACATTGTTTTCGCAAGAAATTAATTCATTGGCCAATATTTATCATCTAATCTGCTCATAAAGATTCTTTCAGCAATGTGTTGATGCGTGGGTCGACACCTCTTGTCGGAAACATCATTCAACGTAGATACTCATCTTTTGGATGACACAGATTTTCCGACTAAAGATAAATATCTTTAGCTTCAAGAAACAGAGGATTGCAGACAAATTTTTTTATTAGTATTGTTTTTGCAGGAAATCAATCCATTGGCCAATATTTATCTGTTCATAAAGACACTCAGTAATCCGCCAACCAACAGACGCCTCAAGGAAGCCGTTGTCGGTGATTGGCCTAAGATGATGAAATTCAAAGCTTTATAACTTGGTAAATTTTAGTCCAGTCGAACCTAAAATCGAGCATATCTTCTGACCCGGTTTTTCCCCCCGGTTTTTGCATTTAAAAAAACTCGGTTAATTGAAACAAAAAACTTTTCAGTTTAAACTGGTAGGAAATAAAATCAAAATAGTAGTTTGATTAAGAATATAATCCAAGTTATTTTTTGTTATAAATGAAATAGTTTTAAATTTTTTTGTTGTACATTTATGAGAGTTACTAGCAAATATCCAAGTTCAGTTTCAAATTTTACTTTGTTAATCATAGGATATGCTCAGTGCTTAACTTTATTTATTTTCTAGATTCCAAGAACTTATTCTTAAAACAAACAAATATATATCGGTCAATTATTAGTAGACGCTATATATTTTGTAAAAGAATATAAAGTTAAGTTTCACAGCTCAACAAATTTAAAAAGGAAATCAACTACTAGTATTAAATTTCAAAAAGCAATTTGACATTTTTTTGAACTATACTAAATTAAATATTGAAAGATGCATTTTTAAAAATAACACAAATCTCTGGAAAATATTGTATTTCTTAAATTTAATATACATTTATATGTTAAATTTGCAATATTTTTTTGAAAAAATAGTCTGTTACCTTTTGTTGCAAAAGTCCAGAATTTCTATCAGTGGTTGCCCGATCACCTCAATTTTTGAGCAACGAAAGATCTATCGGCATAACATCGCTTCTTAGCTCCAAATATTTTAGGGCAGTTGTTAGTGCTTGAACACCTTCAGTATGACTTATAGTCCTTAAATCCTCAAAGTCCTGGTGCTCATTGTCAGCATCATTAATGTCTGACGAGGGATCAACGGCTTGTATAATTTCATCATTAAGGATTTGAAAACTTGGATGTTGGTTTTCAACGTCTAGCCACTCGAAAATGTTCTCTTCCAAAACTTCTTCACACCCTTCAATGCCATTGATAATCTCAAAAAGTTCTCCGTCTGTCGGTGGGTTTTCCGTCTGCTGGGGATTCATCCTCTCTCCTCTTTTGAACAATTATTTTGTGGAATGATTTTTGGATCGTAGCTGCTTTTACTAATTGCCACGCTTGGGCAATCATGTAGATTACGTCTTTCACATTTATTTTTTTCAGAGCTTCATTTACATTTTCTTCGCATTCAAGAATATGAGTGATAACTTTCTTTTTGTAATGTCTCTTCATTGCTTCAATCACCCCTTGTTCCGTTGGCTGTATCAACGATGTCATGTTTGCAGGAAGAAAAATCACTCTTATTTATCCTGAAGTCAGCATTTTTTCTTCCAGATGACAAGGAGAGTTGTCAATCAATGTTGCTTTACATGCGACACAAAGTCATCATGAAACTATTTTTCAAATATGTCGGAGTTCATTCAAGCAGACTCGATTTCTGTATTTCACGGGCAAAGAATTTACATTGATGTTTTTAACTGATCTTGGTTTCTTTGATTTACCAATGCGAAGCAGCGGTAAGTTATCAGTGCATTTGCGCAAACAAGAAGCGACACCCTGTATTTGCTTTTCTTGTAACCCGGGGCACTGGCTTCTTCTTTAGATGCCAAACTTTTCAATGGCATCATTCTGTAAAACAAGCCAGTTTCATTGGCGTTATAAATTTGATCTCGTGTCAAATTTTCTTTTTCGATTATTTCTTCAAATGTTTCAACGTAGTCTTGAGCAGAACCTTTATTGGCAGACAAGAAAAGAATTCCATATCTTTTCTGCAGCAATCGCCAGTTGTCGAATTCCATATCTTTTTTAAAATTTATCTAAGCAACCTTGACTTGCAGAAAACTTTCATTTTCTTTTAATTTTTGGCTGAGAAGAAGAGTTTTCTCTTTTAGAATGTTCCCGGAAATAGGAATGCCCTGCGCACGTTTTTGCTTGAACCAAAGATAGACTGCTTCATCAAGCTTTTCAGTTTTTACTTTTTTTAATGTTGACCGTCCTTCAAAGGCCTTTGACAAATCCATCTTTGAATAAAAAGCTTCTATTTGAGCTTTGTTACATCAATCGCCTACTGTGGTTTCACCAACTCCAAATTCCAGAGCAATTTTTTCAAACTTGCACCATTATTAATTTTTTTAATAGGCTCTTACGCATGGAAAGAACAACTCTTTCTTTTTTGGTTCGGCATTTTAAAAATGAATGACTTACTAGCGCAATGGTCAGACGTGAAATGATTAAAGCAAAGGTTCACAACAAAGCGGGATTCGCGAAGGAAAGGGCAAACAGAAGTCATGCCAATGCCCCCCACTGTCGCCAGTCAAGTGGGGGGGGGGGATGTAATCTTTTGCAACACACTGTAATTGTAACACATTGCACCTGGTGTTCAGTAGGGCCACATGGCCACTGGAAACAAAGCATTGTTCGCTGTTGACTTCTCAGAGTGTAATGTTTCTTGGAAGTTGAGTGCTTTTTGGGACAGAAGAGCCTATAGCACGGACAGTGAATTAAAAAGTGTGGTGTTTTTCAGGACTCATTCAGGGGGGAAAAAAATCAGACTTGGTTAGGAGAAACCTCGGTTAATTTAGGTTGTACTGTACTTGACATAGGATCAGGTGGGAGTGAATTGTGTTATAAATAGCCTACTTTTAGATTTTCACTTAAAAAGCTTAGTCAAAATTATGTTTTAAAACTGTTTTGTTTATCTGCACATTACATATGTTAAGAATGAAATTAAGTAAATTTCATTAGTAATTTGATGTATATGAGTCTTTTTCTAAAAGTTTGGAAAAGCAGCAATTCAAAATTTTAAATAATAAAAATGATGAAAAGTTAATTTTTTTTAGGCTAGAGGCTTTAAGATAGTTCCTCTTTTAGGATACAAATTATATTTGAGCTTAATTTTTTACAACCAAAGATGTTTAGCTTGAAAAGTGAGTATTTGAGCTTTAGTATCATGAGTGTTACTGGGCAACATGACTACATTTTTGAAATCACAAAACTGTTTTATTTCCCCAAAAATTGTACATTTTACTAATAAGTATGTCATTTGAAATTTTCACAAACAGAAAGAGGAGGTTTTATTATTTTTTAATAAAAATTTAAGATATTCAGTGTCGTGAGTGTTACTTTGCACATTTTTACTCTATTGTTGTAAATGTTTTGTGAAAATCATTTCTGGAGATTATAGTAGTGATAATGCTTTATTTTTAAAATTCCAGGAAAGTTTTATAGATTTAAAAATTATTTCATTGAATTTTAAAGTTGTTTTTTCTAAACTACTTTTTTATTACTACTTTGAAAGTTTTTTTTAGGTAAACACTCATGACTAAGTAACACTCTTGACGAGTTGGGGGGGGGGGTTAAGTAAGGGAATTGGTAAAATACTCTATTCCCTTTCATTACAATATTGGCATTAGGCAAAACACTAATTACTTGATCTAAATCCACAAATGAAATGTCTTCCTCCATAAATCGAAACAGCTGTCGGTTTTCATCTGTTGCTCTAAAATAAGCTATCTTAAAGCTCCCCATCTTCAGCATCATATTGGTGACAAACTCCAACATATCAATAGTGACTTTTACTGCGGTTATCTCCAAAAACATTCACAAGTATGTAAGTACTAGGTCAAACTTAAAGCTTATCTTGAGCTTTTAAATTAGCTTCAGATAAAAATTTATTACATATTATAATATTTTCAACCTAATTTATTTATATGAATAATTTAAATTAACCATTTACTTAAAAAAACATTTTCCTGCTTTTCTTTATTTTTATTGGTGTTAAGATCCTTGAAGTTAAATTTTTGAAATCTGTTAAAAATAATTATATAAGATTACTAATGCATTTTCAGTTCTATTAAATGTTAAAATAGGTTAAAGACCTACAAGAGTATGGACTGTGTTTTTCCAAACTTTTCGAAAACGACCCATATATATGTGTGTGGATATGGTTTTTAACTGTCTTGTATATCGATATTATCCTACAAAAGTAAATATGGTTATGCGAATGATAAAAAATAAATTATTTGTTGCATAGTTGATATAGCAATAACATTAAATTTGGGTTTAAAAAATTGATGGTCTTAATTTAAAAAAAGATGTGCATAGGGTCAAGTGGAGTGAAATGGTGGTCATAAAAACAGCCTTTTCTAACTTTGGCGGATTATAAATATCAGAAAATTTGTTAAAAAAACTTCACATTTTTTGGTTATTTTACATTGCATTATTAAAGAATACATTGCTTTAAATTTTAGGGGGAATTTAAGTTAAAGAATTTTGATATTCTTTTTTATGTTTTTATTACTACTTTTACCTCATGGGAGGGGATAAAATGAGTAGTGCATGGGATAAAGTGGTCATAATTAAAAAAAAAAAATATTTAAAAAAACTCAACACAGCTTCAGATTTGAATGAAAGACACATTATTTAATGAAATGAAAAATTTATGATGTCCTAATGATTAAAAGTTGGCTCATCAGGAATTTTAAGGATATCTGACTCTTCAAATGTCATCACTTTCGGGAAAGGTGCAATAGCCTCAAGTTTTAGATATTTTATTGACAGCAGATCTTGTGTTGTATCATTAACTTGTCAAATGAACATGAACTCTGATTTATTTTTTGCCTTCACCAAGAGCCAGCATCCTCGGAAATATTTTGTGATAACTGGTTATTTACAGTTGATGATTCATTCGGCTGAGAAGACATTTTGTTTATTAGGTTTTCCTCTCCATGTTTTGAACTGTTTCCTTGCATTATTTGTTCCTTGTTTCATTTGCCGTCGTTTTATCACGTTTTTTTTCAGTTAAAACTTAACTATTCTTTGCTTTTACCTGTTTCTTTTTTCTTGTATTATGCATAGCCAGTCTGTATTCAGCTGAAACAGGTGGTGACAGTTGTTGTTTCAAATCTTTAAGAGACGAAACTATGTTATCGGCTATACCTACAATTTCATTACGTTCAAGATTTAACCTATCTCTACTTGATGTCTTGGTTCCAAATACTCGTTTAAACTGTTTGTAGATTCAGTTACAGTTTCGTGAAGATCTATTTTAGAATTTGATATGCTTCATTACTTCCTCCTTATTAATTGGAAACAGTCCACTGCCTTTAGAACCTTTCCCTGCATTTTGTGGACGAAGGCATTCTGATAGCTTTTTCAACTTAATTGGAAAGTCAACTTTTTGAAACAGTCTGCAATCTACTTTCCCTGAATAATTTTTAAAAATTTCTTTCCTACCTTTTTTTAAAGGGGAAAATATTCCATCGAATGGCTGGAGAGCATGACTTCTGTGTGGTGGTAAGCACAAAATTATAATAGAATTATCAGTGACCTTTTTGATTTTTCCATAAGTTATGTGACTTCCATGCCCAAATTGAAAGAACAGGCTTTTGCAAAACTGAAGTGAATTGGATGAAATGATCTTAGATTCAAGAACTGAATCTTGCATCCAGCCAGATTCAGTACATGCATATAAAGCTCCAGTAGGGTCACCTTTAGTCCATTACTCGTACAAATGTGCCATGTACGGCGTATATCTATACGGAGGGATGGCCAGCTCCTCAACACTAAGCATCTGATCCTAACTTTTAGTTCTGCCAAATTACCCGAGTACATTAAAGCGGGATATATGCGTCTTTCTGTTCGACTGTATATCCCCAACCCCCTTCGTTGCTTCAAATGTCAACGTTTCGGGCATTCTAAAACTTCTTGCCGCGGGACACTGACTTGTGCCCGTTCTGCAGAAATGGGCCACGACAGGTCTCAATGCACCTCTGCTGAGAAATGCGTTAACTGCAAAGAAGCACACACCTCCTTTTCTCGACACTGTTCAGCATGGAAGTTAGAAAAAGAAATAGTTGCCACAAAAATTAAAAAGCAAATATCCTATCCCGAAGCCCGGAAACTAGTTAAATCTCAAACTCCAGCATCTACTACTAGCTACTCTTCCATAGTCAAGAACCCATTCACAACTGTATGCAGCCGTAACAATCTTGGAGACCTTACTTTCGTTAATAATAAATCTGATTCAACTAACATAACTCCCGGGAAAAAAAACATACCAAACCACAAGTATATGTATCTTGCCTTCTGTTCCATTTACAGCATCCTATACACCTTCCGAAATCTGTCCCAGATCTATTGATCCTGTTTTAAAACTCTCTTCAACCGATACTCGTAATGAAACAGTTTCATTTCAATTCAAAGTTCTGGAAATTAGCAAAACTCCACCTGACTTCTCCGATTTCAAAACTGTCACCAATAGGAAAAAACTAAAGATTCTCAGGTTAATCAGGACAACATAACTGTTAAAGTTTCTCCGCATTATAAACCCCCACAACTTACAAAGAACATAACGAAGCTTCAAATTCTGTCAAACACGGTAATATTATGGTCACCAACAATGGTACTAAATCTGCTCAGATTTGTTCTCTTGGCCTTGTGCCAGACCCTATGGCTGCTTTCCCTCCAGAGAAAGCAAAAATTTTAGAATCGGATGCTGATGCCGAGATGAGCTCTTCTAGCGCATCAGAAGGCGACACACTGGAATATGATATGTCTGAGAACCTTGAGGACACACCTCAAAACATTTGTCCTACAACTCTGCCTCCACCCTCTACTGCACGGAAGCGGTAGTTTTTTAATTTTTACCGATTTTCCCAACGTATTTCAAAGTTTGCTCCTTACTGCTTTTATAAAGCAACTTCGTTTTTTAACCTGTAAAAGCTGCTTTGTTTTTTTTTAATGTTTTACTCGGCTCGACGTCTTTTATCTTGTCTACATAACATGATTTTATCTTTTCATATGCAACTATGAATTTCAAATTTATTTTAGAATTTTATCTACCTCTTTTAATACAACACCATATATTTATCACCTTGATCTTGTTTATCTACCATATGTTTGGCGCAGTTTAGCCAAGAATGGCTCTTGCGCCATTAAACCACAAACAACCAGCCTTCTAGCCAGCGCAACTTTATTCTTTATACTGATAGCATGAGTGCTTTGGAAACTCTTTCTCATTATAACACTCAAATGCATCCGGTTGGTTTAGAAATTTTATCTATTTTACAGTTTCTTCGGAATAAAAGCTTTAATATTATTTTCTGTTGGGTTCCGAGTCGTGTAGGGATTTTTGGTAATGAAACAGCTGATGCTATTGCAAAATTTACCTCAGCTTTTCTTCCGCGAGCACTTCCTTATGTGGATATTAAAAAGTTTTTCGTTTCTCGCTTATTCTCTCTTTGGCAGCAGAAATGGGATCTTTTAACCAATAATAAACTGCATTCCGTCAAAGCCTCCATTGATTTGTGGCCCATTTTGCCTATACGACAGGTTGAT